>JAPJBO010000234.1:0-269327 GCA_030068145.1 Diplonema papillatum | reverse complement strand
GACGGCGCGGTTATCTCTTCGCACGTGAAGTGTCATGCTTTCGCCTCTTTAGCTCGTCTTGATCGTCGCGCTCAGGCGCGCGTTTGGTGCTTCGCTTCTTCTTCGATTGCTCGTCGAGGTTCATCGGTTGCGCGTCGAATTTCTGCTTTTTCGGCGGCCTGGGCGATGGTCGTGGCACATCGACGCGTCCTTTGCGTCTTTTCGGTACCGGCTCCGCCGCGGAGTCCGATTGCCGCTTCTTCGCTGGCGCGTTGTGCGCCGTCTTCCCGACCTTCGCTGCTGATGTCGGCGTTGATGTTGCGGGCTCTCGCTCGCCTTCCGCTGCTTCCCGCAGAATGAACACCACGTTCTCACGTCTCGCCTGTCTCGGCGCTGTCGCGGCGCCCTCCGGCTCCGCCTTCCTCTTCTTCGATGCTGCTTCTTCTCCTCTCGCCACGGCCGCCCGGTGGTGCCCTTTCCGACAGCACAGTTTGGGCCTTCGACTCCGCAAGTCCGCGAGCCGGCTGCAGTGCGCACACGTCGGCATGCCATGATCAAGGCACCGGTGGTGTCCGTTGCGGCAGCACTCCGCGATCGTCTTGCACGTCGCGCATTGCGTCAGGCGGTGCTGCGCGCAGAACTTCACCGCAAGGCCGTCGTCTTCCTTGTGGTGGGCCTTACAGCACCACGCCACCGACTTGCCCTGGCGCTTGCACCCGTCGCATTTCACCTTTTGGTGCTCGTGGCACACCCGCTCACCCTTTTTTTCGTGTCGGGGAGCCCCTTCCGGCACGTACCACGGATCCCCTCCGACGACTGCCGTCTTCTTGCCTTTCTTCTTCTCCGTAGCGTCGTTGAACACCGCCCATCTCGCCGCACGCTCCGCTCTTCCACCTCCGTACGTCGGGAAAAGATCCATCCCCCACGCCTCGCCGTTGAATCCGTGCCGAGCCGTCGTCAGTTGTGTCTCGAGCACTTCCATCGTCTCCGTACCACCACGGAAGATTGGCCTCATCTCGTACCCCGTGAGGCACGGCGGGCTCCCACCGTTCTCAACGACCCTATCTTCTCCACCATTTCCTTCCCGGCAGAGGCGGTTCGTCGCCGTTCCGCTCCAGCGCGTCCCCGACGGTCTTTCAAAGCGAGCCCTGCGAGTACCCTCGCACGCATGCTCAACGGTGTCCCGTCCGTCGTTGCTACGACACTTCCTGGAAGGTCCAATCCGGTGTACACCTCAAAGTCGATGGCGAGCTCTGCCGTCGACACGTCACCCGCCACCGACCAGCACATCCCATCCAGCCAATACTGCAGCGCCCGGAACCACCTCTCTCCTCCGACCGCCGCGAAGGTCCCCGGTCCAGCGATCGCTTCGAAATTCAGCCGGCGCGGGGGGCAGTCGTCAGGGTGCAATTGTCTCCAGGGGTGGCCGACCGCCCGGTCTCTTCCTTCTCTCTCCAGCCGTCGTCTCTCGTGCATGACCTCCGCCATGAACGTGTGCAGCACTTCGATGTTGACTCGACTTCCCTTCGGCAGTATCCCGTGTTCTTGCAGGCACGGGGGCCAAGTCGAGCGATCCGCGCCAACAATTTCGGCATACTGGTGTTGCGCTCGGATCCGTTCGTACGCCCGGCATTGCCACCAAATGTGGCCCAGGGTTTCCTCCGTCGGCTCGACACAGCGTCTGCACAGCCCGTCACCTCCCCACAGCTTGGCAGCATGTGACTCCGTCATCACCGACCCAGCCACGACCTCGGCAACGTCCCGTGCAGCCGTCAGCGTTGTCGACGCCTTCAGCCCGTAGGCATTCGTCGCGACGTACTCTACACCTGCCCGTACCCCATCGAAGTCTACCCGCCTCTTCTCAAGCTCCCCTAGTCGCCAGCCGCGAATCAGCTTTCTCAGGGTGTGCCCTCGCTCCCCCTTGCTTTGTCGCACCAGCCTCAGCACATTCCCTGCCTCGTCCTCGGCGTTGTCGAAATCTTCCGTCCATCGTATACCGAGCTTTTTCGCATGCTCGGCCGCAATACCGACCGGTCCCCATGCGCGGATTCTGCTGCCATACGCCCGTCGAACTGTTGCGACGCGGGCCCTCCACGCCGGCCTTTTTCGGCACACTTCTGCGATCATGCCGAGTGACCGATATGGCAGCACTGCGTATGGGTCGAGTAAGTGGGCCTTGTTTAGAATGCCCAACACGGCCTCCTGCGCCCTATGCAGCCTCACCGGGTCCCAGACGCCTCTGAGTAGTGCTGCGGTGAACTTCCCCAGCCCCCGCACCGTCGGAAGCGCGAACTCCGAGCCGTATGTCGCCGCCGGTAAAACCGCCATCGCCGCTAGCCCCGACCTCTGCGCCATCGAGATCGGTAGAGCACCCAACCGTTCGGCCTCCTCTGCACGCTGGTCGTAGCGCAGGTCCGTTGTCCTGCGTGTTCGCTTCGTGCCGACTAGACACCCAACGATGGTGAGCTCCTCCTTCGTCGCGATAAGTGCGCCGCCTACCCTCAACTTCGCTTCATACGCCTTCGGCGTCCCAAAAGCAAACGTCTTCGGTATCCCGATCGACATGCCGGTGTTCGAACAAAATCTGTCGACTTCCACCAAGGCGTTCTGCAAGCAGGCTTCCTTGAGACGCGACAGGAGGGTGAGGTCGTCCGCGAAGGATTCGCTCGTCACCCCCCCCACGTCGTCCACTCTGCGCACCACGATGGACAGCAGCGCGTTGATGAGGATCACGCTCAGGGGGCAGCCCTGCAGTATCCCATTGGTGGTGAAGAAGACACCTCCCACTCCCATGTGCAGCTTGTACCGCCTTCGTAGTCGCGCGTAAATGTCGCGCAGCGGCCCGAGGATTCTCTCATGGAGGCCCAGCTCCCCCACCAGCTTCAACACGATGTCTCGCGGCACCGTGTCAAAACACTTGGCAAAGTCTAGGGCCACGCCGTATAGCTCCCTTCCCGTCAAGAGCGCTTCTTCGATTTGCGAGGCGATTTCGAATACCACGTCCACGGTTCCGTGTTTGGGCCTGAACCCGTGCTGGCTATTCGCTATCCATTTCTCCTGCCACTGGACGACGTCCCTGAGCCGCGTACTCGCCCACAAGCGAGTGTAATCGACGCGTAATCGAGTGTAATCGAGCTCAAGTCGCTTTCAGGGGGGGTAGGTGAATTGGCTCACCAGCGTGAAATCCACTGACACCCAAAAATCCAGTGCGGAATCCAGTGTGACACCCGCAAATCCAGTGTGAAACCCACTGTACACCAGCTTAAACAGTTCCCCAAGTTGGATTGAGTCACCTGTCGTCCAACGCAAATCAATCATCAAGGAGGCGAGGCCCCTGGTTGTTAAAAAAGCTGACCCCAGGTTCTTCTGGCAGTATTGGCAACTTTTATTGGCAGAAATCGGCTTGTCGGATCGAAAGAAGTGAGTTTGCTGCTGGTAACCTCACGAAGGCGATGGTTAATCGTGTTCCCTTCTGCAGGTGTCGCACACGTCCGGCCAGGTGTTCGAACCGGGCACCACGTAGCTGGCGGTACGTGGTGTACGACACCTTTGCCGTTAGTTGGCCTTCTTCGTCCACCAGCCTGTGCTAGAAGGATTTGTGCGGACGAACGTCTTGTGCACGACAGCTTTTCCGTGACCCACGACGTCGGTGGTTGCCTCCACGAGATCGTCGAATGCCTGCTGCCTCATGGGTCACCTTTGTCGGTCGCCCTCTGTACAGAGACCCCGGGCGCAATCGGGTCAACTCCTGCAGCTTTCATCAGAAAGGCTCTCGTCGCTCTAAAGTGTCTCCGCATGGAGCCCTGTGACCTATCGTACTTCGTGTGCGTCTTGCCTTGCAAATTTTTGAGCCAATTCTTCGAACGAAACGCATTTACGAGTCACGCATTCTGAGAACAGAGTTAAGTTCCTGTTCTGGGTGGGTGCTGCCGCCGTAGCCATTGTACAGTCGGAACCCTACCTGGGGCCTCAAAGTCCACAACAACTGAGTTTTGCGCTCAGAAAAAGGTTCTCCGAGGGCATTGTACCCCAAAATCGGCCCGAAAACATGGTTTCTGGGGGGGTATGGGTCCTATACCCCACATGCCCAGTATCTGACTATACCAGAAAACATCTGCCCAACCCCCCCCCCTTTTGGCATCGTCTCAATATATATCTCCCGTCCGTAAGGGGTTAATCTACCTTGAAAATTCACTGCGAGTAAGGCGATTCGGCGGTCGCGTTTTGGTTCGGAGGATGATGAGAGATCATCCTGAAGTGGGATGACCACAACCACACACGAAGCTGAACTTTACAAAATCAAAACAAACGGTCGAAATGACACTCATCTGTACTCTGTACGCACACACACTAAGCACATCTCAGGCTCGGGTGCAGCCGAAACTAGCCCAACAGTACCTACAGTTCGATACTAGCGTGCATAAGAAAAATAAGAACTTGCACTAATGAATTTTCTTGCGATTCATGATCGTTCATCGAAGGAGTTCCACGTGGCACATACCGACCAGGATTTATCTGTGCTGAGTCAGCGGGGAAAATATTTTTTTTTACCAAACATGCACGGTCGCCGGTTCCGTCTGCGCCTGCGTCGCCCGTCAACCACGACAGCCTGCGGCTGCACCCGGCACTGCGGCAGCTTGGGAGGGGGTGGCGGTCCTACACAGCGTACGTCGCGGAGGAAGGCGATTCGGCGGTCACGTTTTGGTTCGGGAGAGTGGTACCCTTGCATCATTGAGCCGGTCCATCCCCTCTTGATAAACCGTGATAGACGGAATAATACAGCACCGGGCAATTCGGTGCAGCTCTAGGGACTTGGGATGAACCTAATAGACCGTGGTGGACCGTGATTCACTGTGATAAACAGCGGCAGACACTTCGATGCAGTTTCAAGAGATAGGGACGGACTGGCTCAATCATCCTGAAGTGGGTCGCCGACCCGAGGCAGCAGCCGCAGTGCGACAACTTCGCCGGCGCGTGCAGT
Source organism: Diplonema papillatum (assembly GCA_030068145.1). Taxonomy (NCBI): domain Eukaryota; phylum Euglenozoa; class Diplonemea; order Diplonemida; family Diplonemidae; genus Diplonema; species Diplonema papillatum. Next base: position 264,367 of record JAPJBO010000234.1, on the reverse strand, counting down.
GGACCGACGGAACCTTAGTCCCCCGACGCCGCTGACCACAACCACACACGAAGCTGAACTTTATGGAATCAAGACAAAAGGTCGAAAAGACACTCATCTGTACACACACACACACACACACACACACACATAGGCACACCTCAGGCTCGGGTCCAGTCTAGACTAGCCCAGCAGTACCTACAGTCATAGATGTACGCCTATACAGGCAATTTCTGGATGTCCAGGCACAAGAAATTACATACGGGCTAAATACGAGCGAAATGCGGGCTCATAACTTCACACCAAACCAGGATTTATCTGGCGGGGAATATCTTGTTCGGAAGAAAATGGCCGAGCCACCGCCGCCGCCGCCTCCGAACGCCGTGCCGCCGCCCGAAGCGGGCGGAAGCGAAGTCCGGAACCCCGGGAACGGGAAGGCACGGGCCCACCCGGAGCGCTCGCGAGCCTGACGCCGGGCTTCGACTACGCCGAGTCGGCGTCACGACTACTCGGACGCGGGCAACAACGGGATTGTCGGAAACCACAAAAACCCGCAGGCCCGGGTTCCAGTCGAAAATTGCCCGAAAACACCTACAGTCCAATGATTTGGTTTCTTGCGTTTCACCGAGGGAGTTCCACAAGGCACATATCGAACCTCACCAGGATTCTACTGTGCTGAGTGTCTTGTTTTGTATAAGCACCTGCGTTGCAGGAAGCACTTCAGGAGACTGCCAGTTGCAAAAGCTCACACGACGCTGGAGCCCACACGAAACACAGGTAAATCTGGGTTTAGTGGGCGGGCGTACAAAATGACTGAGCCACCGCCGCCGCCGCCTCCGAACGCCGTGCCGCCGCCCGAAGCGGGCGGAAGCGTAGTCCGGAACCCCGGGAACGGGAAGGCACGGGCCCCGCCCGGAGCGCTCGTGAGCCTGACGCCGGGCGTCGACTACGCCGAGTCAGACGACTACTCGGACGCGGGCAACGACAAGAAGCCGCCGCCCGCCCCTGGCCGCGACGGCAGCGCGCCGCCGGCTCCGTCTGCGTCTGCGTCGCCCGTCAACCACGACAGCCTGCGGCTGCACCCGGCACTGGGCGGCAGCATGGGAGGGGGTGGCGGTCCGTACACAGCGTATGTAGCGGAGGAAGGCGATTCAGCGGTCGCGTTTTGGTTCGGAGAGTGGTACCCTTGCATCATCCTGAAGTGGGTTGTCGACCCGAGGCAGCAGCCGCAGTGCGACAACTTCGCGGACCTGCAGTGGACCGACGGCACGCTGTCCCTGGACGTCCCTGGGTCGAACGTCCGCCACCGCAGCAGCGCACCCGCCAGCTCCGGCCGCAACCCGTTTTTCCCCGGCGCGTCCACCCGCCGCTCTTTTTTGCCCCGCGACACCGCCATCGTCAACGATCCCTTCGCCGCACCCCCCGAGCCGGCGCTGCTGCCGCCGCCGCCGCTGGCGGCGGCGTCACATCCCGGGCGGGTTGTCGTGCACCTCACCCCGCCGAAATACCGGTTGTTCTCGGTGCTGCTGCTGGTGGCGGCCGGCGCGTTCTTCCTCGCGGTGATGGTGCTCGAGACGCCGGACGAGAACCGCGGGCTGTGGTGGGCGGTGCTGGCGGCCGTCCTGACGGCAATCGTCGTGCAAATCGTCGTCGAGGTGCTGAGCCGGAGGGAGCGGAAGCAAATCCCCACGACAGGCAGCCCGCACGCCGACAGAAACGACGTGCAGGCTCTTTGGAAGGAGTGCGCCCACCAGCAGCAGGCCGCCCGCCGCGCCATGCGAGACACCGCCGGAGAGGGACTGCTCGCAGCCTCGCTCACGATGGGAAAGTCGCAAAGAGGTATGTCGGGAGCGGCGTCTTCAATCTTCTCGAAAACTACTTTCGTATATACGGTAGGAACTGGAGCAAAGCGCATGGCAAGATGAGCACACCACCCGAGCCTACAACAGGAGAATTCGGGTGGGTTGAGGTGGGTCTTCTGAGACTGAATTTTTCTAAGAGAACTTCTCAAGAGTGCTTACTACTGATTTGACGTGACTAGTCATTACTTGAGAACTGGAGCAAAGCGCATGGCAGGATGAGCACACCACCCGAGCCTACAACAGGAGAATTCGGGTGGGTTGAGGTGGGTCTTCTGAGACTGATTTTTTCACACGAAAAGCCTCTAGGCAAAAACCCGTTTTCACATTTCTTCCCGCCCTCCCTTGCCCCCATGTGATCTCGCCTGGTTGGCCCATTGACATGGTCAACAGGCACACTCTATCCCATTCGCTAGTAAGCAAGTTATCAGGCTTCTGTCAGACTTCTCTCCTTCCGTCCCTTTCTAATGAAGAATAAGCTCGATGACCCAAGCCGAGACCGAGTGCGATGAGGCCAGAAGCTAGCTGCCAATTCCTTCATAATTATGTATACGGTACCTTGAGAGGACAAGCCTTATGCCATCCATCAGGGCGGGGTATTCCCCAGTTAAGGCTTGCGACCCTTCTTCATTTTTTTAAAAAAACCTTATTTCTTATTTCTTGAGTGGGATAAACACGCAGTCTTTTTCCCTCCGAGGTTTTATTGTTGCAAACGAATCCCCGTGTGCAGCGGGCGGTGCCCACGGCACACGGCACCAAGCATCCATGCGGAGCATCAAGCTCGTGTAGCAGCCAGCGCACACGTATCAGGCTGCCACACAAACCCACATCATCGCACACACACGTATCAGGTTACCACACAACGCACATACACCCTCTCCGGTAGCTCCGGTCCGCTGACCTGCCTTTGAAAAGTGGACGGAGGAGGGGGGGAAACAGCGCTCTTGTTAAGGATCAGCCACTTTGGCCGGATGGCCGGATAAACCAGACCCCCCCCCCCCCCCTCTACAGTGCAGTTGCCTTGGAGGCTGGGTGGTCAAATTCTCTAAGGTGAAATGGTCAAAATTCCCTGCCAAAAGTGGGCCCACAAAAATTTTCCAAAGTGTGGTATTTGGGGTATTTGGGGCAAAAAAAAAAATTTTTTTTTCTGACCGCCCACCGTGGTGACCACCTTAGAGTGTGACAGGTAGCGTCTCCCCCCTCCACAGTGAAAATAGCCTGAGGGGGGGGGGGTCAGCCGGCTGATGGATGGATGGATGGTTCTTAACAAGATGCCTGGGGGGAAACAGCCGACCCCGGCTGAATTAATGCCGGGGCTCTCGCAAAAAAGGGCCGAGGAGATTTTCCTCGCCTTCCAGGACGATGACCCATCGTTCTGGGAGAGCTTGAGCCCGGCTGTGAGACGTGAGCTCTGCGGCTTGGAAGATGAGCGTGAGGTGCTCGCGGTACTGGACGAGGCCGCGGCTGCGGTGCACCAGCTGGTCGACGACGACGCCAGTGACGATGACTTCGCCCTCGTCGACCCGGAGCACTGGAGGACGATGTCCCCGACGAGTACCAACCTCAGACGCTTTGAGGACGCCGTCCGTCGGCTCTACCGGTTCAAGGGCAACCAGGCGTTGCAGGACCGAAGGGACGACATCACGGAAAAGGTTCGTGATCTGGTCCGATTGCGCCGGGGAGAATCAGGCCCCCCAAAGCTCATGTGGCTCCTGCGGCTAGGGGCGCTCTTTGATGAGTACGAGCAGGTGCATGCAGTCTACGAACTGCGGGACCCAGGAGCGGCGGGAGCAATGCGCCAGATCCAGCAAGTGGATCGGTTGCCCGAGAGAGTGAGACAGGCCAGGCGCCGTCTCACAGCGCAGTTCAAGGCCAAGCCAACCTTGAGGCCACCCTTGGCCCGGGGGGGCCCGGCGGCGCGAGAGGCCTGCCGCAACTTCAAGAACGGCAGGTGCATGAGGACGGACTGTCGTTTCCGGCACGCTGCGCCCCACGCTCCGTCCCGTGCCATGCGTAGGGTCCCCTCAAAAAACGACTGACTCCCCTCCCGAGGAGGGGCTGCGACATGGGCGAGCCGGATCGCGAGGTTCGAAGGGCGGGGAACGTCGACGAAGACGACGGCGCAGCGGACATCGATGATGGCTTCCCTGACAAGGTTTTCGTCAGCAGTGGGGCTGCAGGCAGCGCCGCCCTCGCTGAGAATCAGGGCGTTCGCCGCCGCCATGGTCGACAGGACCTTGACCGGGGAGCAGCTGGCGGCGTACACGCGGAGACCTCCGGGTGAGGGGCAGGCCGAGAACCGGGGAGATGCGGACGGTCTCCGTCGGGAAGTACGTGGAAGTTCTGGGGGCGAGGCTTGGTGTGCCAGCAACGGAGCTCTCTGCAACGAAGAGGGCCAACAAAGGTCGCAAGACACCAAACTGTTCGTCCTTCGGGATTGACGGTAACAGGTGCGGCGCGTGTTCTCCGCTGCATCTCTTGGAACCCGAAGGGTTCTAACTCTGAGTGAACCCATTGTGATCCGCTTCGGCGCTGACTGCTTTGGAAGAGGGACACTGCTTGGCACTCTCTGCACGCCCATTTGCTACGATCTGCTTCAGTGCGGACTGCTTTGGAAGAGGGACACTGCTTGGCACTCTCTGCATACCCATTTGCTACGATCTGCTTCAGTGCGGACTGCTTTGGAAGAGGGACACTGCTTGGCACTCTCTGCATACCCATTTGCTACGATCTGCTTCAGTGCGGACTGCTTTGGAAGAGGGACACTGCTTGGCACTCTCTGCATACCCATTTGCTACGATCTGCTTCAGTGCGGACTGCTTTGGAAGAGGGACACTGCTTGGCACTCTCTGCATACCCATTTGCTACGATCTGCTTCAGTGCGGACTGCTTTGGAAGAGGGACTGCTCGCTTCGTGCTGATCTGCCCTACAAGAGACACTGCTTGGCACTCTCTGAATACCCATTGGCTATGATCTGCTTCAGTGCTGACTGCTTTGGAAGAGGGACTGCTCGCTTCGTGCTGATCTGCCCTATAAGAGACACTGCTTGGCACTCTCTGAATGCCCATTGGCTGATCCGCTTCGGCGCTGACTGCTTTGGAAGAGGGACTGTGCTCAGCTTCGTGCTAACTGCCCTTCAAGAGACATGCTTTGCACTCTCTGAATATACCCATTGATGTGAACCTGACTGCTTTGGAAGAGGGACTGTGCTCAGCTTCGTGCTAACTGCCCTTCAGAGACATGCTTTGCACTCTCTGATATACCCACTGACTGTGAACCGCTTCGGCGCTGACTGCTTTGGAAGAGGGACTGTGCTCAGCTTCGTGCTAACTGCCCTGCTAGAGACGTGCTTGGCACTCTCTAGCGAACCGCCGACAGAGGTCCGCCGCAGTACTATTGGCTTTTTCTTTCTTCTTTTGCGTCCCCCATCCCGCGCGGATGAGCCACGAGCTCCGAGATGCGACGATTGCCAGCCCGGTGGCTCAGAGCAGTAGACGCCCCCTGCGCCGGCGCGCGGCCTGGTATGTATCCGCATGTGCAATATACGAAATGCCGCTGTCGTTCAGCCCAGAGAGGGTGCGGTCCTGGAATGGACAGTCCTGGAAGGCGATCGCCCTCTGTCGTGGAGTACTTCTCCCACAGCCTTCGTCTCTGCTGGCAAAGGACCATTGGGATAGGAGCCATTGGGACAATCCCATGGTACCGCGTGAATGGCGCGATCGGGCCCACGGCAGCGCAAGCCAGCTAACGGTGGTCGCGCACGCAGCCTGTCTGCTCGCGGTCGCGCCGGCCCGGCCCGGCCCGCAACCGCAGCCGCCATATGGCGGCCACATTCGCCCGTGCCCACACGCCGGCCAGCTCATCCCATCGAGCTAGCAATCCAGCTAAGGAGCACAACCGAGGATCCCGTAGCGTCAGCGGTCCGGCCAAGGAACGTAGCCGAGGTCCGTTTGGTAGAACAGCGCATTAAATATGAGTTTAATTCGCACACCGGAGCGGCGCCTACGGCTCCGAAGGCAACCGCACCGAAGGAGAATTAAATGGAGGTTTAATGTCAGCTAATTTCGTGCAAGCGTCGGCAGAAGCGAAACCTACCTAACATTATCCTTCGATTTTCCCACCCACCCACCCCCAGAAAAGGAAGGAAATAGAAAGGTGACTTGGGATACCGGGCAGCTCTCCTCCCGAAGGGATGAGTTTACCGATGAGAATGGGAAGGTCTCACTGGAGCCTTCCCTACAACTACCTCCCGGTCCCCTCCCCCCAGGTTTCTGCGTATCACCGCAGGTCTAGAGGGGCCCTCCCGGTAAGCCCATGAGGTCGGGGCGGCCGCCCCAGGGGAAAGAGAACCGCATCGACGAAATTGATCTGGTCCCCCTCTTGCTACCGAGTGCTCCGGATGGTGCCCCAGGCCGGGTCTGTGCTTGTCCGGTAGAGGTCTTCTCCCTGAAGGAAATAACGTTAGCGAAGGGGTGGGTCCGAGCTGCTAAGCCCTTTCCCATGTACTCTTCGTACTACGGCGTCCTCTGCGTACCGGGGCCAGGCGGGGGGTGCTGCAGGACCTCAACCAGCATGTCCCGGCCGGGCGAAACGGCAACACCTACGGCACCCACAATGCGAGGATTGGATCCGGACCAAGTCGTCACCATGGGCGACGTAGAAATGGTTCGAAGGTACGACGAGGAAGTTTTACGCGACCCGCACTGTGTTCACACGTGTACACGTCGAAGGGCGCGGCGATCTAGCTGTGTGCCGGCTGTCTGTCCCAGCTGCTCATGGCTGCGCGTTCAGATGCCGAGGGTGTAGGTCTGTGTTCCCTGGATTGCTAGGGCTGCCCGGCGAAGGGACAATCCCATGGTACCGCGTGAATGGCGCGATCGGGCCCACAGCAGCGCAAGCCAGCTAACGGTGGTCGCGCACGCAGCCTGTCTGCTCGCGGTCGCGCCGGCCCGGCCCGCAACCGCAGCCGCCATATGGCGGCCACATTCGCCCGTGCCCACACGCCGGCCAGCTCATCCCATCGAGCTAGCAATCCAGCTAAGGAGCACAACCGAGGATCCCGTAGCGTCAGCGTTCCGGCCAAGGAACGCAGCCGAGGTCCGTTTGGTAGAACAGCGCATTAAATATGAGTTTTATTCGCACACCGGAGCGGCGCCTACGGCTCCGAAGGCAACCGCACCGAAGGAGAATTAAACCCACAAAAAATCCTTATATTAGGGCGGAAACAACCCGCACCACGTGAAGCACCGCAAGTGTCGTGAAACCCAAGCACCACTCTGCGAGAAAATACATATAAACGCGGACAACAGACCGGTACGGGCTACACGGCAACCCCTGCTCAACTTGTAGAACGTGGAGGGGCCAAGACTACACTCCACGAAGGAATGTACTTGGTATCGGTCACAAACAGTCCCGGACATGGCTAGCCATAACCCAAAACGAAAGCGTGCACTTAATATACAACCCGTAACTACATAGCCCTTTCTTGCTCTAAGAGAACCCATTTCATGAACGGTCACACGGAGACCCTAAAACCCCGGAATTTCAAGCGAACTTTAACTCTAAAAACTCTCATCCACAAATAATGCTAAAAACAGCCAAGCTTGATACGCCGTCCGAGAGCAAGCTGCCGTGGGGGACCAAGTGGAAAGGCATGGGCGAGACGATGCCGAACGCCGACGGCAAGCCCGTGACGGTGGCGTTCGGGGCCGCCCTGCGGGAGCTGTACTTCCTGTGCGGGGCGGGCTGCCTGGACGGCATCTCGCACGCGGCGACGCCGCTGCCGGTGATAGACGCACTGCACACGTGGCAGCAAGCAGTGTACCGCGACCCGGCGGCGTGGCGCGACGGCAAGCTGAAGGCCCGCCTGCGCCAAGTGCAAGGCCTGGTGTCGTCGTTGGTCAACTCCGAAGAAAGGGACACCGCACTGGTCCTCAGCGCGGAATCGGCGCAGTCGGCCGTGCTGGAATCGCTGCCCTGGCGCGTCGGGGACAGCCTGCTCGTCATCAACGGCAACGCGACCATCCACCGCAGCACCAAAGACACCCTCCGGCGGCGGTGGGGAGTCGAGACGGTGAGGATGGACTTCGAATACCCCTGGCACTCAGACGACATGTGCCGCATCCTGCGCGAGAGGCTCGAGGCCCGCAGAAAGGCGCGCCGCCCGATGCCGCCGGTCGCGATCATGGACCACGTCTCGCGGGAGACAGGCCACGTATGCTGAGCTCAAGGGATTTGTAAGAGAAAAAATTGGGCTGCACAGCATCAGCAGTGTTCGCGCTAACGAAAAAAAAGCGGCTGATTTCAGTCGGAAAAAAGTTCTTGAAAAACTGACCGGCAAGAGAGGCAGTGTTCTGTCTAACATTAAACTAAGATTTCCCCAAAAGCTGCGGCAGCTTCAGCAGCCAGACTCTGACGCAACCACCACCGGCTCATTTTTTAAAACGAATGAAGGAAGGAAAACCACAGTGAAACCAAGTAGAACAGGACACCAAAGGACCCACTGATGAGCTCTGACTTTGGATTGGTCTGCGTTCAAGAGCGAAACCTGAGACGAAAAACGAGGTTCGCGCAACACCACGGTGAAAGACAACATCTTCCTCGAAGAAGACTTGATGCTAGCATCAACCGTGCACGAGGCAGTGCTCTGCCTAAACATAAAACTAAGATTTCCCCCGAAAGCTGCGGCAGCTCCAGCTCTGACGCAACCAACCAGAGATGTGAATTTGTTGCATTAGTGAGGGTGGGCCTTTGAAGCGTGGATGATGCCTCTCGCGCTGCTCCCCTTGAGGTTCCTGGCTCATGCCAAAGCGCCGCCGCCCGGGTTAAGGGGTTGTGGCATCAGGCGTGGGCCAGGGCCAGGGAGGCTGTTCGGAGGGGTCACCACCCACAATTTGTCGCAATAGTGAGTTGAGCAACGCACTATGCCACCCCACCACAGATTATTCCGGCGCGGCGGCTAATCGACATTTTGCACGAGTTCGACATCAGCGTCTATGTCGACGGTAGTCTCGCCGTTGGGCACATTCCGGTCGACGTCGTGGAGATAGGAGCTGATTGGTATTCCGCCGCCCTGCACACGTGGGTGTATGCTTGCCCGGTATGTGGGTTCTTTTTAGTACTTGAGCCGGTCCATCCTCTCTTGATAGACCGTGATAGACCGAAGAATACAGCACCGGGCAATTCGATGCAGCTCTAGGGACTAGGGATGGACCTGATCTACCGTGGTGGACCGTGATTCACTGTGATAAACAGCGGCAGGCACTTCGATGCAGTTTCAAGAGACAGGGACGGACCGGCTCAGTACTGACAATCTTGCATACGTCAGCAGTTCCTGTGCCGAGACATCCCTGTCGAGCCAGGGCGGCTCACTCCTGATGTGCATCGCCCGCAGATTGCTTCGTTTATCAGTGCAAGCGGAAACGTGGAAAAGAGGTACGAGCCTCACCGGAACCTCAGCGCCAGCACAGCGACGTCACCGACTCGTCTTCAACCGCATCCGCAACCACAACCACGTCCAGTCATACCACATCCACCGCCGAACGAGGAGCTTCTTCATCTCAACCAGACCACTCATATCGATGTATCCACTGCGGAACAGCGGTCACCAAAGCTGGTTCACAATTCGTATGAGAAATAGGTCTCAGAATTCACACGAGGCAATGCTCCCAGAATCCAAACCTGAAACGGTAGCATACCCAGTTTCACTGGAGTGCCCGTTCCCGGCGAGCTACGAGGGAACGAACCTGTAAGAGTGCCAACGCTACTCTTTCAAGAACGTACATATAAAAGGTGTCACGGGATAAGCCGGCAGCCGCTGCTTAGCGGTAGTGCATGCGAATCCACGTGGTTGTACTTAAAAGAACTCAATGCTTAACGGTAATGCTACCCCCTCAGGTGACACCACTTTATCTTTAGCCATACTTCAACGTTCTTACCTTTTCTTTATCCCTCAAAACCAGCGCCAATAACAACGACCCCCGCGCAGGGCACCGCATTCCTGGTAGCGAAGTCGTACAAGCACCGGTGCACTTTTCCGCTGGCCACACCGCACTTCAATGCGCACACGGACATGTCTCGATACGCCTCCGAGTCCCTCTTCGAGTTCCTCCCTTGGCTGGCTGCGATCGACGCCTGGGACTTCGTCATCAACGTCTGCGGCGGGCTGAAGGAGGCGAAGACGTACTGCAGGCAGCAAGCCAAGGACTGCGTCCAAATCCTCGCCGAAAAGTGGAAGACGGCGCCCGTGCAGGAGGAAGGGTACGCGGCCTTGCCCGTGGTGCCCGTCCCCAGCGGCAAGCACAAGCAGGCCCCCGCCGCCGAGAAGCTCTCGAAGCACCTGTGGAGCCGGTACCGCATCGACGCCAAGGCGCTGGTCCTCACCGTCGCCGGCGTCCCGACGCTGTGCGTCCGGTGCACGGCGCAGATCTACACGGACGCTGACGACTGGAAGCGGATGGCTGATGCTGTGCTGGCACTGAACGGCAACTACGCATTTTAGTCCAACCGTACACAGAAGCGGGTGGCAGATGATGTGCTGGCGTTGTCTACGTTATTGTAGTCCAACGGGAACAACGGACGCTGACAACTGGAAGCGGGTGGCTGATGTGCTGGCGTTGAACGGCAACTACATTTTTCTAGTCCAACAGATGCGCAGGATACCGAAGGTGGATGGCTGATGACGTTGATCGGAAACTACGTTATTTAGTCTAACAGTGGCTGATGCTGTGCTGGCGTTGAACGGCAACTACGTTTTTCAGTCTAACGGGTACACAGATGCAAGCGGGTGGCTGATGATGTGCTGGCTTTGTCTACGTTATTGAGTCCAACGGGGACAACGGACGCTGACAACTGGAAGCGGGTGACTGCAGGCAGCAAGCCAAGGACTGCGTCCAAATCCTCGCCGAAAAGTGGAAGACGGCGCCCGTGCAGGAGGAAGGGTACGCGGCCTTGCCCGTGGTGCCCGTCCCCAGCGGCAAGCACAAGCAGGCCCCCGCCGCCGAGAAGCTCTCGAAGCACCTGTGGAGCCGGTACCGCATCGACGCCAAGGCGCTGGTCCTCACCGTCGCCGGCGTCCCGACGCTGTGCGTCCGATGCACGGCGCAGATCTACACGTTGACGACTGGAAGCGGATGGCTGATGCTGTGCTGGCACTGAACGGCAACTGCGTTTCCTAGTCCAACGGAAGCGGAAGATGCTGTGCTGGCGTGCGTTGAAAGGGCAGCGTTTCTTAGTCCAACGGTACACAGATGTCGAAGTGGGTGGCTGATGCTGTCCTGACACTGAACGGCAAAGGTGCTGTGCTGGCATTGAACGGCAACTACGTGTTGAGCCCAACGGTACACAGGCTGAAAGTGGATGGCTGATGCTGTCCTGACACTGAACGGCAACCACGTTTCCCAGTCTAACGGAAGCGGAAGGTGCTGTGCTGGCATTGAACGGCAACTACGTGTTGAACCCAACGGTACACAGAAGCCGAAGGCTGAAAGTGGATCGCTGATGCTGAACGGCAACCACGTTTCCCAGTCTAACGGAAGCGGAAGGTGCTGTGCTGGCATTGAACGGCAACTACGTGTTGAGCCCAACGGTACACAGAAGCCGAAGGCTGAAAGTGGATCGCTGATGCTGTGCTGGTTGAACGGCAACTACGTTTTTCAGTCCAACGGTCACAGACGCCGAAAGGGCGAAGCGGACGCCTGGTGCTGCGCTGACATTGCACAACAACAACACCGACATACGCTTTTGAGTCCAACGAAAGTGGCAGTGCGCGAGCCTAGTGGTCACACCGCCGATGGCGTATGAGGGGCAACCACTGGATGGATTATGGCTGAACGCGTCTATGCCAGAACCCAGTCTAGAGGAATGCGTGAGCTACTCAGGGCACATCGGATTTATCGGGCCACGACTAGCTTCGGCGAACGGCAACTTCCAAATTCACATCCAGATCCCGTGTCTCCAACCGGGTCTATACGAGTCCGAATGGACCGGCGGGCGTAACGCACTGAGGAGCCTTGTTGTTCCGAGGGTTTGTGCCTTATGGCCGGTGTCCTGTGACCCGTGCTGATCGTCCACGTAAACCCCATGGACGATCTGTTCTCAACCGTGGCTACGGTCCCGGCCCTAGTCAGATAAACTGCTGTCCACGTATGCAGGCATACGGGGAGGCTTGCTCCCAGCTGTGGCCACAGTCACCCAGTCCCAGCCAGACAAACAAAACGTGTTCCATCCGTATGCAGGCGGCAAGCCATGGGCAGCTCTCAGCCCTGGCTACACACCGTCGACGCCCTATCAAAAAAGGAATAAAAAAAAAAAAAATCCAACCGTGTTTCAGGTGTGGCCCTAGAGCGTGAATGTAAATAGAGATTTTGCCCAAACACATTTTTTTGCACTTTTTTTTTTGCACTTTTTTTGCACCAGGCTACAGCCAGGCCTTACGTTCAGCAGGCTAAACGTACTGATTTCAGCACGTTAATTCTTTTAGTTTCTCTTTGTACACATGCTGAATCAGTACGTTATCAGCACATATCTTGTGTCCAAGATGCCACCCGAAGGCCAACCAAGCAGGCCCATGCAGGTCTTTCGAAGAACTGGTGGAGGAGGGAGCAAGCTGGCTTGGATGTCTGCACATGACAGGCATACCCGTTTCTTCGGGCTTACGCGAGTGGGGGAATTGGGTGTATCATACCGTTTTTTCCGGCTCGCTACGCGAGCCGAAGAAGGGGATGATAAATACTCCATTACTTCGATGACCGCCAGGGCCGCATATGATATGATCATTCATCAGAGTGCAAGAGACAAGTTACCACAGTCCGGAAAGCAAAACAGACATAGCATGCCGTGTGGCTCGGCTCGATTTCTTCGTTCGATGAAGAACTATTCAGAAATGTTTTGTGGCCAAGCTAGGAGCCTCTGAAGGTCTTAGCTTTGTATTGGCAAGCGTTGACACAAAGCCATTCGAGTTCCTGTTGGAACTTGCGCCTGACAAACTTCCGATTGTGATGATGGTGATGATCTTAGCGGCAGTGCTGGTACAACCTCCTTAGCACAGACGACAGAAAGAAAGCGAAAGCGCGAAGAGTCCGACACTCCTCCGTCCGAAATCTTTCACCCTCTCAGTGTAGCTACGATCCAAAACGGGTGCAAAAACAGGCGGAAAAAGTGCAAAAAAACGTGAATAGGATCTTGGATTCTGCCCAAAAAGAGCGTAAATAGGGCCACACGTGCCGTGTTTGTTTAGCTCTCAGCTGCCGACACCTCACAATCATTGCTCCCCTTGTCCTGTTCTGCAAATCCAGCGTGCAGCGCACACCTCGAAGCGAACCCAAGTCCCGAGATCCCTTACCTGTTCAGTCATGACCTTGAGGCGGGCGAAAGCCTATTTAAACGTATGCAAATAACGTATGCACCATGTGCACGTGCGTGAGTTAGTGTTCCCATGTACAGTTTGTCTGGCCAACCATCTTGCTGCAGCTGTCCTCCTTGGTCCGCTTGAGTTCAGGATTGCCGCCCTTGTTCCGTCTCCTCTTTTCACATTTCACGCTTCTAGGCAGCTATTCACCGGCGCGCTTAGATAGCAATCAGACCACGACGACACACACCCGACATGCACTGCCACAGACAACACAAAAAAAAGTGTGCATGCCAATGGCCACGTCGGTGGTACCCATTCTAATCGGCATCCCTCTTCTGGAATCGCGCGAACGGTTCCTTCCGTGGAATGTTAGCACCGCCATTTGAGATTATCGAGGCGAGGTCATGCCAGATTAGTTAGCTTTGTCACCACTGTGCTAAACAAGCAAAAAGGGTCGGTCGGTGGGAGACAATGACCGTCGTCAAGAAGAGACCGGAGGAGCCGATAGAGTACCAGAACCTGCCGCCGGGGAGCCCGAGGCGGGCCGGCGAGGACATGAACTGCAGCCAGCTGACAGGGCCCCTGTCGGCACTGGACATGTCGGAGTCGGGGTCGGAGTTCAACCAGCCGACGACGCCGCGGGAGAACCCGCTGTGCACGCTGATGGGCAGAAGCTCCGCGGGAACGCCGGAGCTGCCGTCGGCGAAGTACAGCGCGGGGGTCGACAACGCGGAGAAGGGCGGAGCAGACCCGCGGCAAGCGGCCGGCCTTTCGGCCACGCTGCCGGCGCCGCAAACAGCCCACGCTGTCGGCCGCAAGCCGCCCACGCTGACGGGCGAACTGGCGGCTCTGCGGAAGGAGTTCGCGGACCAGGTGCGCGAGTTCAGCCACCGCATCGTGGTATGCGAAAAGGACACCGGGCGCCCCCGCCGGAGTGGCACATTTTGAAAAAAATAGCACAAAGGTATTGCAACTCGGGGGTCCCTGGCAACACCTTTGCCGCAATTCGGAAATACAGTGTACGCCCATTTTCCAAGGGTTTCTTTGGAAACGTACTCAATACTATCCACTTTCCTCGCAAAACCTGGCGAGCCGTAACTGAAAAGATTGTATTTATGCGGAGGTGTTGCCAAACGGGGGTCCCTGGCAACACCTTTGCCGCAATTTGGAAATCCAGTGTACGCACATTTTCTAAGGTCTTCTTTGGAAACGTACTGAGTACTATCCATTTTCCTCGCAAAACCTGGCTAGCCGTAGTAAAGGTGTGTAATCATCATGCCTACATAACCGACTCCCAGCCTCAACGGAGACCCGAAAAAACACCGAACCTCTAAACCACGCTAAAAGCAGTGTGGAGAGTGGCGCTGCGCGCGCTGTGCTAAACAAGCAAGCAAGGGTTTGGTGGGTGGGGGACAATGACCGTCGTCAAGAAGAGACCGGAGGAGCCGATAGAGTACCAGAACCTGCCGCCGGGGAGCCCGAGGCGGGCCGGCGAGGACATGAACTGCAGCCAGCTGACAGGGCCCCTGTCGGCACTGGACATGTCGGAGTCGGGGTCGGAGTTCAACCAGCCGACGACGCCGCGGGAGAACCCGCTGTGCACGCTGATGGGCAGAAGCTCCGCGGGAACGCCGGAGCTGCCGTCGGCGAAGTACAGCGCGGGGGTCGACAACGCGGAGAAGGGCGGAGCAGACCCGCGGCAAGCGGCCGGCCTTTCGGCCACGCTGCCGGCGCCGCAAGCCGCCCACGCGCTGACGGGCGAGCTGGCGGCTCTGCGGAAGGAGTTCGCGGACCAGGTGCGCGAGTTCAGCCACCGCATCGCGGTGTGCGAAAAGGACACCGGCGGACCGCCGGAGCCGGCGGACGCTAGAGAGGAGCACCTGGCGTACCTGCGGAAGTGGATGGAGACCATCGTGACCTCGGTCTGCCTGGCGCACCCTACGGCGACCGACGTCTCGTTCCTGCTGCAGGACTTCCAGGCCCGCCTCCGCCGCATCGTGCCGGACAACTACGACGAGCTCAAGCTGATGGACGACGACAAAATGGTGTGCCCTCTCCTTCCTACGCTGGTCTCAGCTTCCGTCCCTCGGGACTACTGACAGGCCTTCAACTACCCTGAGCAGCGCTCTGTGCACGCCAGCAGTGCTGCTGCTACCTATTGATGGATAGTTCTCTCACGACAGAAACCTGATGGAAACTTTCTCGTGGCGGAAACTACTTGCGGAAATTTCTTTCGTGGGATATTGTTGGTGGAAGCTTTCTACAACGGAAACTATTGGTGGAAATTTCTCTGGTGGAGTTTTTTGTGTTAACAACGCATTGTTGGTACTAGAAATTAGTAGTTGGCAGCGTACTACATGAAACTTACCAAAGCAGGTGAGTTCCGCTCGTGCGCACAAACAAAAAAGGAAACGCAAAATGCCCGCACCCACCAAGGAGGATTTGTACTTGACCCAGCTCGAGCTAGATATATAACTAGCACTGCTAGTTATGTGCTAGTTGCTAGTTATGTCCGAGCAAGCTATAAATTTCACTAGTCATTGAGCTAGTTAATAACTAGTGAAACCCCATAACTAGTGCGTTGTGTGTGGAGATGACCACCAAAAACACCACAGCACCAGTCGCCGAATGTGATGTCGCCGATCAGCCGCTCTCACAACTTCCCAGGGTCCGATAGCCCGAGCGAAACCAAGAAGTGCTGCATAATATCCTAGGCGCTTCGATCCGCTTGCGGTTGGCGCATTCCCTCGAGAAGGCGAACCGAGGGCGGTTTTGGCTGCGCCAGGAGACCTCCGTCAAAGGAGAAGCAGATCTGTCGTTCGGCAGGCCCCGTTGACCTTGACTGCGTGAGGAGTCAGACTCCGTCAAAGGAGAAGCAGGTTTGTCGTTCGGCAGGCCCCGTTTCGTGGTCTTCGCCGCTCTCTGCTGCACCAATTCTTGAACGCCGCAGCGTCTCTTGCAGGAAGCGGACCGGCGGGCGCGGGTGCGTTCCGCACCGAAGATTCGAGGGGTTCACGAGATTGCCTGCGCCAGCAGGCACAGCGGTCGACGTTCTGGCTGGGAAACACTGGCTAGCTGAGGGTACAGAAGTGAGCCATGCGAAGCGGGTTCTCACCTTTTCAATAGCTGCGGTAGGAGGGCACCGATGATCTTATCTACCCGTGGTCACAAGTGAAAGTGACCACTGAGAGCAAGTGGACTGCACAATGCGGTTCTCATAGGTTCTCATCAGTGTAGTAGCAGATACAGTGCTCTGGTGCCTTGCCCTGGAAAAAACCACCGATGGTCTCTCGATCGTCGCGCTCACGCGCTTGGTGCTTCGCTTCTCCTTCGACTAGGCTCGTCCAGATTCATCGGTTGCGCGTCGATATCTTCCTGCTTCTTTACAGCGCTTAGGCGATGGCCGTGTTGTCTTCAGTCAGCCGTCTGCCCGCTCATTATTCGATGGGTCTCCATTTCCGCCGTTTGGATTCCGGCTTCGTTGTGAACGCGTCGGTGCTGTCTTTCTGACCTTCGCACTCGATGCCGATGATGCGGATTCCCCCCCGTCCTCTGCCGCTTCCGGGAGCACCAGCACCATGCTCTCTCGCTTCGCTATCTTCGGTGCTGGCGCGGGGCTCCGTCCTCTTCTTCGCAAGATGAACAACTTGGGCGAGATGAAAATACCCGTCTGGGGGACTTACGGGACTTAGGGGACTAACGGAAATAAGCTTGTCTGGACAAGGTCACAGGGGGAAGAGAGGGTGGGGTTTCTTCCCGTCCAACAACACCCCCCCCCTAACCACCTGGTTCTTGGGTGGCTTGACGACTGCGCAGCAGCATTCCCGCAGTGACACTGTAATACTTCTCGGCACGGCCGTCCGGTGGAGTCTAGTGGAGTGTAATCGAGCGAAAAATTGAGCGCACTCGAGTGTAAATCGCCGCGTATTCGTTTTAGTTAGAGTGCAAAGAATCTGTGGCGATAATCTGCATCTCCGCGTAATCGAGCTCTGGTCGCTCAAGGAGGGAGTGACCTGCATCAGTGGTCCTGCAGCCTATCCTATGACAGCGGCACCAGGGTCGCGATATTCTGCAAAGTACGTAAAACCCGGGGGGGGAAAATTAGTACGGCGCTTTCTTTTGTTTGTGCGCACTAGCGAAAAAAATGCCGAACCGGGTAAAACCTGGGACCCAGGACCAGTTTTGGGGGGTGTCCCAGGTTCTGGTTCAACAGGAATCCATTTAAGGTCACGTATGACTACTGGCGGGTTCAACCAGGTTTCTTGTCACTCAAACCAGACTGGACCGAAGAAAGTCTGACGAATCACGAGATTCCCGTATCCGAGATTGTATTGTGCTAGGCCTAGTTCGGTGCATATGTTTCGGGTTGTGCTGCGGAGTGGGGGGGTAGGTGAATTGGCTCAAGTTGGTTCTCATCAATTCAATAGATATGCAGGGCGCTGATGCACTGCCCTGAAATAGTCTTCCTTGCAAAGCCCCGGGCTCTCCGCGATGCCTCGCTTCGCTGTACATTACCGCAGCTGGCAGCCCCCGCCCCACCGGCCGAATCTCACCTTCCTTTGTAAAATAGCAGCGGCACAAGATAGAGAAACGGTCGGTGTGGGAATCAGGGGATTAGCTCTCAATATCCACATTTGGACTGTCAGTCCA
This sequence comes from Diplonema papillatum, assembly GCA_030068145.1. Lineage (NCBI taxonomy): Eukaryota > Euglenozoa > Diplonemea > Diplonemida > Diplonemidae > Diplonema > Diplonema papillatum. The sequence goes on along the minus strand of JAPJBO010000234.1, from coordinate 246,528 downwards.
AATTTGGAAAAGCCGGCGGGGGAAAAAGAAGAAAACAAATGACACTGCACCATCACCCAGGCCCCCGGCAGAGGTGGCCAATGTGCAATCCGAGGCCCGCCCAGCAGTGTCGTGAAGATACGTCGCGTCGCGCTGTGAGGAGTCCATTCCTGAGTGAGGACGCAAAAAGCCGTTAGCGGTAGATTTGGAAAATGGGCCGGAGACCAAGCTAATGCCCTGGTGGGAATGACAAAAAAAAAAAAAAAGAAAACCACAGTCGGGAGCGCATACCGGCTTGCGCGCTCCAAGCAAACAAAAAGGAAAAGTCTAAAATTCGCGGAGGGGAGAGGCAGCATCATTCGTTGGCGGGAGGGATCACATCGTTCCGCTTTTGCGGCACTTCGTCGTGGAGATATCTTCTTGAGTGTGATAAAGTACGCAGTCTTTTTTACATAAGCGCCAGCTTGAAAGGAAATGCTCGACGATGCTGCCCGACAAAGAACAGAAGGGACCCAAAGTGCTGTAACTACCGAACCACGTGTTGAACGGACGTGAGGTCATGCGGGTCTACCCCTACACGACAAATCACACAAACAAAACAGGTCAAAAGTCCTGAGTGAGAAAGCAACACACGGTGGTGTAAGCGAAGAACAAATCAGATTGTGTTTGTATTGTATTTGCCCCTTACCTCTATATTTCCCCCCTTCCATTCGGAGTCGAAGCAGCTACGTCGAGTATTTTCCCTCCGACGGTTTATTGTCGCAAACGAATCCGTGTGCAGCGGGCGGCGCCCACGGCACACAGCACCAAACATTGAGTTCTGTAAAGTGCAAGTGCCATGAAGGCAAGCGAGCACTGTCACTTTATGACTTCGTCCGATGGAAGAGTCAACGATGATGAAAGTGAGGTCAAGTGGTCATTTCCAGGTCAAGTCTAGTTTCCGCTCGCTTTCGCGGCGCGGACTTTTTGGGCCGTTTTGGCTGTTGCTGGGGCGATGGGGAAGGAGTCAGGCTGGACACCCCCCGGTCTAGTGTCAGTCTGCTCGCTCCGCACCAAGCATCCGTGCAGATCCGTCAAGCTCGTCTAACAGCCATCGCACACACGTATCAGGCTGTCACGGAACGCATCCTCTCCGGTAGCGCCCGGTCCGCCTGACCTCCGCGGTCTTTGAAAGGTTCAGTACAGTGGTGAACCGTGCCGAACCGCAGTTCCAAAGCTTTCACTCTAATTTCGGGACGGGATTGTTTTGTGCGCACGTCTCTTTGTCGTCCCTGTTTGACAGTTCAACCCCGTCCCAGTGGCAGCGCGTCAAAAGAGACACTTTCAGAAGCAATTGAACGAAACAGCCATGGCATAACGTGGCTTCTCGTTGGCATCGCCGCCCACTGTGGCCCGTGAAACGTTGAGCACATAGCTATCTATTATAAGCCGCCTGGGGTGCTCCGCACCCTTTCATAGAATCGGCAAGCACCCGGCACAAACCCCGCAAGAACTCGGCACCTGGCAGGAACCAGACACATTCGTTTGTGCGATTTAACCTAGCACGTGTTCTGGTTAAACCGCTGCCAACGTTCGTTTTGGCTGTAACAAATACTGTCTCCAGGGAAGCAGAAATTGGTTGTCGCCAAAATTTGAAACTGATCACACCACAAGCATAGCCTTGCAACCCCCCTCCCCGTCAGCCACGTGATGCCAGCCGCCCGACTTGAACCTCGTAGTAGTTCATCGTGTCCCACACACGAGGAAAAGAGAAAGGAAAAAGAAAGAAATGACCAGGATAATTAAGTTAGGGCCGAATTTCCAAAGAAAACCGATTCTGGGGAAAACGCAAGTGGGGCCTGGGACTCGTTTGTACACTTCACTGCATGGCTCCAGCGCGTTGCACTTCAAAAGAGCTGCCAGATCTGACGGTACGCAACTGGCCGTCTTTCCTCGATGCGCTCTCGAAACCGGGTTTTGTACTTCCGTGTCTTCCACCACTTCGTCTTCAGGGAATAGAGCTGGAGGGTTACGTTAGGGCCGAATTTCCGAAGAAACCCGGTTCTGGGGAAAACGAAAGTGGGCCTGGGACTCGTTTGTACACTTCACTGCATGACTCCAGCGCACCACAGCACTGCACTACCGCGCCGCACTTCAAAAGAGCTGCCAGATCTGGAGACGGTACGCAACTGGCTGTCTTTCTTCGATACGCTCTCGAAACCGGGTTTTTGCACTTCCGTGTCTTCCACTTCGTCTTCAGGGAATAGAGCTCCAAAAAAAAAAAAAAAAACAAAAAAAGACCGATCCCCCCTGGACAACAACAACAAAATAAAAGAGAAAGAAAAAATGAAATCGGCCCGGCTGGGAGTAACCGAACTCCCCGTCTTCCGTCTTTCACGAAGCTGTGCATCGAAATCCGTTGTTAAAAAAAAAAAAAAAAAAAAAAGCTCCGTCTCTTTTCACCCGTTTGTTTTTCGCGCACGAAAATCCGGAAACCGGAGAAGAGAAGGATGCGGATGACGGAACGTGGCGGGGTATCGTTGCTGCTTCGTTTGGAGACAGCCCGCAGGTAAAAGCTGCCACCAGCTAGACGAGGCTTCTGTGCTGTCTCAAGAGATTGACACACGCGCTTGACTGGCCTCGCAGCGTACATGCAAAACACTCTGGTCTGTACTCGTTGCCGCGCTAGTTTGGTTCCACCTTGTGTGTAGTTCCGGGTGTACACACCCTATTTCACACCCTATCTCCGGATGTGGTCACACCCGCACTTGAGGCCGGACTTTAGCTCGAGCAAAAGTTGCTGGAGTTCACCGTGCAATAGAGTGTGCACACCCTATTTCCGGGTGTGGTCACACCCGCACTTGAGGCCGGACTTGAGCTCGAGCAAAAGTTGCTGGAGTTCACCGTGCAATAGAGTGTGCACACCCTATTTCCGGGTGTGGTCACACCCGCACTTGAGGCCGGACTTTAGCTCGAGCAAAAGTTGCTGGAGTTCACCGTGCAATAGAGTGTGCACACCCTATTTCCGGGTGTGGTCACACCCGCACTTGAGGCCGGACTTGAGCTCGAGCAAAAGTTGCTGGAGTTCACCGTGCAATAGAGTGTGCACACCCTATTTCCGGGTGTGGTCACACCCGCACTTGAGGCCGGACTTTAGCTCGAGCAAAAGTTGCTGGAGTTCACCGTGCAATAGAGTGTGCACACCCTATTTCCGGGTGTGGTCACACCCGCACTTGAGGCCGGACTTTAGCTCGAGCAAAAGTTGCTGGAGTTCACCGTGCAATAGAGTGTGCACACCCTATTTCCGGGTGTGGTCACACCCGCACTTGAGGCCGGACTTTAGCTCGAGCAAAAGTTGCTGGAGTTCACCGTGCAATAGAGTGTGCACACCCTATTTCCGGGTGTGGTCACACCCGCACTTGAGGCCGGACTTTAGCTCGAGCAAAAGTTGCTGGAGTTCACCGTGCAATAGAGTGTGCACACCCTATTTCCGGGTGTGGTCACACCCGCACTTGAGGCCGGACTTTAGCTCGAGCAAAAGTTGCTGGAGTTCACCGTGCAATAGAGTGTGCACACCCTATTTCCGGGTGTGGTCACACCCGCACTTGAGGCCGGACTTTAGCTCGAGCAAAAGTTGCTGGAGTTCACCGTGCAATAGAGTGTGCACACCCTATTTCCGGGTGTGGTCACACCCGCACTTGAGGCCGGACTTTAGCTCGAGCAAAAGTTGCTGGAGTTCACCGTGCAATAGAGTGTGCACACCCTATTTCCGGGTGTGGTCACACCCGCACTTGAGGCCGGACTTTAGCTCGAGCAAAAGTTGCTGGAGTTCACCGTGCAATAGAGTGTGCACACCCTATTTCCGGGTGTGGTCACACCCGCACTTGAGGCCGGACTTTAGCTCGAGCAAAAGTTGCTGGAGTTCACCGTGCAATAGAGTGTGCACACCCTATTTCCGGGTGTGGTCACACCCGCACTTGAGGCCGGACTTTAGCTCGAGCAAAAGTTGCTGGAGTTCACCGTGCAATAGAGTGTGCACACCCTATTTCCGGGTTGCTGGAGTTCACCGTGCAATAGAGTGTGCACACCCTATTTCCGGGTGTGGTCACCCGCACTTGAGGCCGGACTTGAGCTCGAGCAAAAGTTGCTGGAGTTCACCGTGCAATAGAGTGTGCACACCCTATTCCGGGTGTGGACACACCCGCACTTGAGGCCGGACTTGAGCTCGAGCAAAAGTTGCTGGAGTTCACCGTGCAATAGAGTGTGCACACCCTATTTCCGGGTGTGGTCACACCCGCACTTGAGGCCGGACTTTAGCTCGAGCAAAAGTTGCTGGAGTTCACCGTGCAATAGAGTGTGCACACCCTATTTCCGGGTGTGGTCACACCCGCACTTGAGGCCGGACTTTAGCTCGAGCAAAAGTTGCTGGAGTTCACCGTGCAATAGAGTGTGCACACCCTATTTCCGGGTTGCTGGAGTTCACCGTGCAATAGAGTGTGCACACCCTATTTCCGGGTGTGGTCACCCGCACTTGAGGCCGGACTTGAGCTCGAGCAAAAGTTGCTGGAGTTCACCGTGCAATAGAGTGTGCACACCCTATTCCGGGTGTGGACACACCCGCACTTGAGGCCGGACTTGAGCTCGAGCAAAAGTTGCTGGAGTTCACCGTGCAATAGAGTGTGCACACCCTATTTCCGGGTGTGGTCACACCCGCACTTGAGGCCGGACTTGAGCTCGAGCAAAAGTTGCTGGAGTTCACCGTGCAATAGAGTGTGCACACCCTATTTCCGGGTGTGGTCACACCCGCACTTGAGGCCGGACTGTAGCTCGAGCAAAAGTTGCTGGAGTTCACCGTGCAATAGAGTGTGCACACCCTATTTCCGGGTGGTCACACCCGCACTTGAGGCCGGACTTGAGCTCGAGCAAAAGTTGCTGGAGTTCACCGTGTAGCTTAGAAGGACTCGGGAGCCGCGGCTCTGCTTTGCTGTTTTGTGTCCAGGTGTGTTGTTGACCGTCAGTAAAAGTCTCTAGACTCTTGCAAACGTGGAGACCCGGCCCTCTTTTTTATGGTAACAACCGCGGTTGTCATTATCAACGGCAGCGTACTGTGGAAATTACCATACAGGTGATAGCACATACGCACAAACAAAGTCGTGTGCACTTTTCGTGGCAGCGCCGATCCGACTATCAGAAGCTCGACGGAAAGCAAGCCTTGTCGGAGAAAACAGCTGAAATTGCAACAGCTCTTGGGGTTGGAGACGGGAGTTTCATTTTTGCTTGTCCTTTGCTGTTTTTTTTTTTCCCTCAGGACACGGGGCTCGGTCCAGATTTGCGCCGGGCAAGTGTTTGATCTGCGCGAAAATGGAAAAATTCGTTTTACGGTAACTGCCTCCTTACGCAACCCCGCTATCCCCCCCAGTGACAGGGAGGAGAGTGTGACAGGGCCGCGAGGTCCTACCTTTTGTCTGCAGGGGTGCTTTTGTTCTCACGGTGGAGTACATCCCGAGAAGCTGAAGTTGAAAAAGCGGGTGACACCGGCTTTTCGGGTGTAATTTTCCACGCGTTTTGGTTGCAGGCGCACCCGCTTTTCGGGTGTGACTCGGGCACACCCTCTTTTTAACTCCAGCTTCCGAGGCTGGGACCTCACCGTGCTGTTGGAACACCGACCGCATCGACAAGGTGGAATCGACACCAATTTGCATGACATTATCTGTACCTCCGAAAATCCCTATACTCGATATGCAGCTGGTGCTGACTGTTTGTCCAAACGGTCCTGACAGGGCTTTTTTGGTCCAGGAGAACGAACTGCCTTCATTATCGGAAGCACAACTGGTTCACCTTGTTTGAACTTGATATGCAGCAACAATCTGTGTGACGATAGACTGCACAAGCCGCTGCAGACTACCTCTTCGCACGTGTCGTATCATGCTTCGGTCGCTTCTTGCCCGCGTACTGTTTGTTCTCCGGTGCACGCTTCACGTCCGCTGTGCAGTTTGACGACGAGCTCGAGGAATCACCTGATGATTCGGCGCACTTCCTTTTCTCCCTCGCGGGTTGTCCCCGCGGCCGAGATCTCGACTTTCCTATGTTCCTTGCTCGTCTTCGCGGCTCCGCTTCGGCTGGGTTCGTGGGCTGTCCACCTTTGATGTGCGCCTCTCTCACTGGTACACCTTGTGTCAGGGTGTAGTCGGCTTGAGAAGCGTCATAAAAGGCTCGGTCACGCACGTCGGCGATGTGATGGGTAGGCGTGGATGGCATATTTTCAGCATTTTGGCGCGCTCTTCGGGAGAGGGCTGCAGTCTTTCTCTCACCTCAGCGGTGACGTCGCCTTGTCGCAACCGCCAGATTCGTCTACCATTCGTCTACCCTACGGGTGAAGGTGGACAGCAGGCTCTCCTCAATGCTGCATCCGGAGAAGGTCGCTGGACCTTTTGGCATCGGCGGCTTGCTGCTTACCCGAGACGCGCCCTAATTATTGAGGGAACTGCGCGCGACTTATAGCGCGCGGAAGAGAGAGCCAATAGCAAGTCTGTGTGTCTGGATGGCATTTCCTGGCGCGTGGCCACGATGTGGCAAACTTGATCTTCCGCCCTGCCACCCCGCATGCGACGGAGAACAGAAATTGGTACGGGGATACTGTGATATACAGCGGCAGGCACTTCGATGCAATTTCAAGAGATAGGGACGGACCGGCTCAATGTATCTTTTGCCAAAAGGAGGAGAGCCCGCGAAACAACGTGTCAACACACGCCTGCCAGGCGGTCTCGTCCGTCAGTCAGAACGTCCCCGGCTGCGCCACCATCGGTGCAACAATCATCTTTGACTGGGCCGCGGCTCGCTGCCGCGCCCACGACGTAACAACTTACGCCCGCCGTAGTAGTACGGGACAGTAGTGGGGCGACCGGATACTCCCGGAGTGGAGAGATGGTCCCTGCACTCTAACTCGTCTCTCTTCCTCTCGCTCTATGTCCCGGTCCATGATGTAGTCCCCGGTAGTCGCGAGCCCGCCACTCCTCATCAACAAGGATGAGCAACAACACAAGTACTGTTAGGACATCATCATCAAAAAAGAAAGAAACAACGCCGCAGAAGGCAAGAACGCAGACGGCGCACGCGACAAAGACAGCGAGGCCATGGCGGCATGAATAAGGCCGACGATGCGAGTATTTTGCGATATAAAAAAAGAGAAAAAAAGTTGCAGTGCGCGACGAGTATCCGACGGAGGGTGATCCCAAAAAAGTTGCAGTTTCCGCGGCCACCTGCCTAAACCCCCCCCTCCTTCTTCCCCCTTCCCGAACAGCGTATTTCGGAGAGGAAAGAGGAAGCAGGAGATCCGGTGCACTAACCTTTCTCCCCACCGTCCCCCCCATTTCGTTCGGGAAGGGGTTCGGCAGGTAGCCATATAATTTGACGTGCCCCCCCATTCCCCTGCCAACACCCTACAGCGTGTCCTGCAACGCTACACCGGCGCTGCTCGGAGAGCCCGCGTTCTGGTTGCGCGCTGTCGGCCGTTGTCTTTGTGTGCGGAGGGTTCAGTTTCAAGTTCAGTTACGACGCAAAAACGAAAGGCTTCGACGTTGCGTCCTCTTGCGCGGCTCGGGCCGAGTGCCGAGTGCCGGTTCTAGGTACCGATGGACGATGAGGACGATGACTACCCTACTTTGGTCAGTCAGCCGCCCCCGTACACGTACCCCGTTGCGAGATCCGCGGCGGCCCCGCGCGGCAGGGGCAGGGGGGGTGTTCCGGGCGTTCGCGTGAAAGCGGCGGCGCCGGCAAGGTCGACGGCCCACCCTGCCCGCAACCCGTACCAGTTCGGAGCCCCGGCTGCCGCTCCCGCCCCTGCCCCCGCTGCTGCGGAGAAGCCCCCCCAGGCCGGCCCCCCTTCCCGCGCCGCGTCGCCGGACCTCCTCGGCAATCCCCCGCCGCCGGGAACCCACCCGCGGCAGGCGCCCGCCGACTTGGCGCCGCCGCCGGTCCCCACGCAGCCCGTAAACCACCCTTGCCCGAGCGCCTCGGCCCCCGCCGCCGCCCCCAGGCCCCCTGGGGGCCACCCTCCCGCCGCCGCCGGCGTGTACGTGCCGTACCCGTACCCGGTGGCCGCCGGGTACTACCCGTACTCGTACGCGCCGTACTACCAGCCCGCGCTGCCGGCGACGCAGTACCAGCCCGGGCTGCCGGCGTCGCAGTACTACACCCGGTACCAGCCGTACGTGGTTCCGGCGGGGCACCCTGCGTACACAGCGGGAATGCAGCCGGCCGCCCAGCCGCAAGAAGCTGGGCAAACCCGCGGCCAGTTGGAAGCGCAGGGGGCCGAGGGAGTATACCAGCACCAGCAGCAGCACCAAGAGCAGCTGCGCCAGCACCAGCAGCAACAGCAGCAGCGGCTGCAACAGCAGCAGCAGCAGCAGCAGCTGCTGCTGCGCCAGCAACAGCAGCTGCAGCTGCAGCACCTGCGGCAGCAGCACCAGCAGCAGCAGCCGCCGCCGCCCGAAGAGCCGAGCACGCCGGCGCCGCCGTCCGAGCGCGTTCCGGGGTCGGCTGTCCCGCCGCCGCCGCCGCGCGGGGCTGCGCGGGGGCCCGTGCCAGGCGCGGGGGGGGGCGGTGGTGCCGCGGGGCCGCTGCCCACTTGGCCGGAGCCCGGCACAGCCCCCGCCACGCCTACCTCGCCGTCCCTTTCGCCGACCCTTGACGTCCCGGGCACGCCGCCGCTGCCCCGCATGGGCACGCCGCCGCTGCCCCGCATGGGCCCGCCGCCGGTGCCAGCGTTCGACGATATGTTCGACGAGCTTTCAGACGAGCTCTTCGGCGATCCGTTTGGCGATCGTCCTCCGGACGCTGCGGGTGCCCGGGGAAGCCCGGATCCAGCGGTAGTGGGCGCCGGTGGCGAGAACCAGCGCGAAGAGGTGGACGAACCGGGGTTTGCGCAGCGAGGCGGGTCGCGGAATGAAGAGGGCGACAGGATGGCAACCCACCGGGAAACGGTGGACCAACCGGGATCTGCGGGGCAAGGCGGGCCGCAGAATATAGGGTACGTCAGGATGGCAAGCGACCGCAACAGGGTGGTCGAACCGGGATCCGAGGCGGAGCAAGGCAATATACGGTACGACCGGGAAAAGCTGGACGGACCGGGCTCGGGGCAAGGCAGGTTGCAGCATTTTGGGTGCGACAGAATGGCAACCGACCGGGAAAGGGTGGACGAACCGGGATGTGCAGGGCAAGGCGGGCCGCAGAATATAGGGTACGTCAGGATGGCAACCGACCGCAACAGGGTGGTCGAACCGGGATCCGAGGCGGAGCAAGGCAATCTACGGTACGACAGGATGATGGCGAACGACCGGGAAAAGCTGGACGGACCGGGATCTGCGGGGCAAGGCAGGCTGCAGCATTTTGGGTACGACAGGATGGCAACCGACCGGGAAAGGGTGGTCGAACCGGGATCTGCGGGGCAAGGCGGGCCGCAGAATATAGGGTATGTCAGGATGGCAAGCGACCGCAACAGGGTGGTCGAACCGGGATCCGAGGTGGAGGAAGGCAATATACGGTACGACAGGATGATGGCGAACGACCGGGAAAAGCTGGACGGACCGGGATCTGCGGGGCAAGGTGAATCGCGGAATATTGAGTACGACAGGATGACAACCGGCCGGGAAAGGGTGGACGAACCGGGGTCTGCGGGGCAAGGCGGGCCGCGGAATGGAGGGGGCGGCGGCATGGCGACCGACCGGAGCCCGCGGGGTTTCTCCGCGAGCGAGGATGACTCGTCGCGGAGCGGGTCGTATTCGTCGAAGTCGTCGAGCACGGAGTCTTCGGTGTCGCCGTCGGCGCAGCACACGCCGCCGCTGGCGCCGCACACGCCGCCGCCGGCGCCGAACACGCCGCCGCCGCCCGTCGACACGCCGCGAAGCGTGGTGACACCGCCCGACGCTGGGCACCTGTCCACCGGGTGCCGGACGTACCGCGACATCCCGAAGCCGATCGTGCTGCACCACCAGGTCATCGAGGCGGCCGACCACCTGACTCCGTCGGCGGAGTCCGTGCGGCGCGTGCACGGCGTCGTGAGCCGCGACGCTTGCCTGCTGCTCCAGGACTTCTTTTTCTACGCGCTGCTCAACGGCGGGGACGAGACCGCATTCGAGCCCCGGTGGCTGCAGGGGGATAGAGACCTCGTCGAAGTGCGGATCGGCGTGAACGAAACGCTGCCGCTATGCGGCGAGCCGTACATCGCGCTGGCGGAGGACCCGAGGAGGCCCGGGCGGCCGGTTGTCCGACGGGTGCAGCCGGGCGGGTTTTGGGAGAAGGCGGGCGTCTGCGTCGGGATGGAGCTCGCATCCGTGAACGGGTCTGTGACCGACCGGCTCGCGAAGTTCGGGGAAGCCGGCGGGCGCCTGGCGAAGTCCGCGCGCAGGGCGGACTTTTTATTCGCGTTTGAGGGCCTGCGCTACGCCGGGTCCGCCGCGGGCTCGTGGTTCACGGGCGCGGCGACGACCACGTCCGCCGTCGACTTCTGCGTGACCGTCACCCCTGAGCTGTACGACCTCCTCTCGGCGTACCTGCTCGACGCGCACACGTCCCCCGCCTTCGTCCCTCCGTCCTCGGGGCTGCATCCGCTGTCGGTTCTGTACGCCGCCCACAAGGCGAACCTCCCGTCCAACACATTCACGCAGTCCCACCTCACCTTGCAGCTGTCCCCCGCGTTCTACCTCCGGCATGCCTCGGGGTTCCTCTGCAAGTTCACGTTGTCCGCCCGCCACCAGGGCCTCATCTCCCGCGCGCCCGTTGTTCCGCCGTTCGGGCTACGGGTCCTCCGCCTTCTGAAGCACCTGAGCATCTTGTGGAACCCCGCCGGCTCGACTCCCCTCGTCCCCGGCTACGTGCTGGTACTCCTTGTGTCGTCATTCGTCCGAGAGCTCCACCGCGTCCGCCTGGGGTGGATGAACGACGCAAGCAGAACGGCGGGGGGGTTGCTACTCGGGTTCATGTACTGGTACACGACCGTGTTCGATTGGAACACGACGGCCGTGCACTTCCGGGGGGCGGACGACCCCCGCCCGTGCTTCCTGCCCAGGCAGTCGCCGGAGCCGGATCTGTTCCAGCTGATCGACGGCACCGGCGCGAATGTCCTCGACAAGCCGTCCATGCCGGCCTTCGAGCTGTTCTTGCAGCGAACCGCGCGGGCGTGCGCCATCCTGTCCAACCCGGGGAACCACCTGGACCACGTCCTTCCGCTGTGCAAAGTGGTGCGGCCGCCGGCAAAATCAGCGGGCGGCTAGACCCTATCTCCACGCGCGCGAAGTGCAAAGCCTACGCCCACTTGGACCACGTCCTCCCATTGTGTGCAGGTGCGACCGGCGATACAATGAAGAATACTGCGGCCGGATGATGTTGTCCAACGACACCCAATCTCTCCGGAATTGGACGCCACGCCACTATGCCGCACCCAAGCTGACCGGAATTACGGCGCCACGGCACAATACTATCCGCCCGGACCTGCCCGCGATTCTGCTATTTTTCAGCGGTTTGCAATGGCGCAGTCACCGCCACCGTTCTGCCATCGAAATCTTTCGCATCAACAGAGCGCGTTCTCGCTTGCGTCGGAGCACAGTAACCGGCTGCCCTGAGTGGAGGCATACAGGTATGGGTATCCGTATACAGCTGAGCCGGTTCACCCCGGAACCGCATCAAATGGCCTGTTGCTGTCTATCGCAGGCCATCGCTACAGACAATCTGCATTCTAATCCAAACTATCAGAGGCCATCAGCAGTCTATTCAGTACTCTATCAGCAGGGGAAAGGACCGGCTCAACAGCGCTTGCGCGCCCTCAGTGCGCCACGAGAACACATGCGGGTGAGTGGGACTGCAAGGCGTGCCTACCCCCGTCCCTGTCCCACCACCTATAGACTTTGTTTCGATGTGGTCTCATCCTTCTTTCTCTGCCAAATTCCGAACCTAAACCAGTAAAACTTCGCGTGAAGAGAGCAACAAATCGGTTATGTCTTAGAGCTCCACACTTACAGCCCCGGATCCTGCAATTGAGCCGCTCGCCCATGTTCATCGGTTCTCACGCAGGGTGCCATCCATTGGAACGACTCACGGTATGGTTGTCAAGCACTTCTGTCTTTCAGAACCCGTGCTTTAGCTTGACATGTGGTTGTCTGGCACTCCTGTCGCGCAGAATCAAAACCCGTGCTTTCCCATCCAACATAGTCTCGAGCTTACACGGAGCGATCCAGTCTCCTTTTTGCAGTCGAAAAAGAAAACCGTCACGATCCGTGGACGCGTCCATCCGTTTGAGTACCTCTCTCTAGAAGCATTCAGTTTGCCACCCCCGCGCCCCTCCCCCAAAGTAAAGTGATTGCTCTCACACGGTTGTCGGGGCCTTCTTCCCGAGACAAATTTGCCGTCCACCGGACACTACCCAATAGGGTAGCGTGATGAACATGTAGCCACACAAGGGACACGACACCCTACGTTTGACACCGTGGTTGTGTCTTGACTTCCCCCCGGATGCGGATGGCTCAACCAAAAGGGCGAACCGCGTCTATGACCAGCGTGGACAGCGACACCGCCGGGGTTCTTCTCTTTTTTTCGTTGCCCTTTTTTTTTTTTTTTTTGTATAAGCACCTGCTTGTAGGAAATACTTGAGGAGGCTGCCAGCTGCAAAAGATCAAAGGAGGTAAATGTGCTGTAGCCCACACGAAACACAGGTGAATCTGGGTTTAGTGGCGGGCGTAAGCGTTCAACAAAAAAGACCCATTTTGTAGTTGTATTGTTTCTCCCCCTCTAGCCTCCTTCGAAGTAAGCACAAGGCAGCCCCTCGAGTATTTTTTTTTTTTTTTCATTTCGAAAGTATGCAAAAAACTGCAGGAAATAGTTAGATGCACCTCTTCTCACGATTGTGGGTGTCAGAAAACACAGCGTGCCCTGAAGCAGGACTGACCCCTCGGCAGTGTTGCGCCTGTTAACATCAAGATGCCACACCCCTCCTTCCGTGAGCAAAAGGGGCGTTGTACATCCTCCCCCTTTTTTTCATCTCTCTCTCTGCCAAGAGGCTGCGACTCAACTATTCCGTGTCGTTTTTGGTCTTTCCACAGTCACCAGAAACAGCCCGACTAGGACCCAACCGCGAAGGGACACCATAGACACCCTAGAGTTGCTCGGGAATGCCCCCGAAATGAGCCGAAGAAGGTGTCCCAAAACGACCGCGAGAGGACCGAGACACTACCTCAGTAAGTAATCATGGTCACCATGGACCTAACCACGGACAAAGAGAGCATCATTATTATGGGGCATTGGAGGGGAGGGTGCCGCATCTCACAATTCGTTGTTGCCTGTATTACTCGGACAGTCTTTCGCACTTCGAGTTGGCCTCTTCGCGAACGTCAAGGCGAAGCTGTTGCACGAAAGCTGATGATTGTTTTCGCATTCTCCTCAGCCTTCCGCCTTCGTTTCGTACCTGCTGCACTGCGTGTTTGGGGGGATTGGAAAACCCATGGGGCGGTTAGCGTTTGACCGAAAGGGCGTCGAGTGACAAGCTGCTACCTTGCGTAGTTGAGAAGCATCAGGGGTGGAGTGCGTGCGCTTGGGCAACTTGCGTGACTAAAGAGCGTCAGGTAACGTGCGGAGTTCACGTTGAACCACTTGCGTAATTGAGGAGCATCAGCGGTGGAGTAAGCTCATTTGGGCAACTTGCGTGGCTAAAGAGCGTCAAGTAACGTTTTTTTTTTTGGGTAAAGTCCCTTGTATGGACACCTGACTTTGAAAAAGTCCCTTGTATGGACAGCAAACTTTCGAAATCCCCTTGTATGGACACCTGACTTTGAAAAAGTCCCTTGTATGGACACCTGACTTTGGAAAAGTCCCTTGTATGGACGAGATATTTTTTTATAGCCCCTTGTATGGACAAACTTTCCAGGTCCCGTATATGGACACCTGATTTTGGAAAAGTCCCTTGCACGGTGTAGTGAAACCTGCTTGCTGCACGTCGACCCGTGGAATGATCTGATGTTGGGGTTCACCCATGTACACATTAGTAAAGCTGCGGTGAAATTGGAGCGTTCCCATTCTGAGTGGAAAGGGCATGAAAAGGCATCAAAGAGCGACATCATGCCAATCCAGAGAAGAAACCACGTTCCGCTTTATGTGTTCCCGGCCTCGAGTCCTTTGTCCCTGTCAGAAATGAGGCCAAAGTTGCTGCCAGCGTGTATTTCGCTCAGATTTTGAAGGAATCGAGACCATGACTCTGTATCTTCCGTGGTTCCCAAAGCGTAGCAAATGGGAATTGTGCCGAGGTTGGCGTCGATGCCAACAGCACTGAAAAGCACCCCCCCCCTTTCCATGTGCGCGGCGCCAATGCTTATCAGTGGGACCACGTGGGCGGTCGCACGGATCGCGGCCCCGAAGGCCAGGAAACAATGTCCACTTGGCATCCAAACCGCGCCCTACGCCTCCGCACCTGGCTGAGAACCTTCATACAGGGCGAGAGCGTAACAGACAACGTGAGAACTCTCGAACGACTTCTCAGTCAACGCATCAGGAACCGGACCGAGAAGAAGGCAGCACCTCCCCGCCGATACTTCAAGCTGACTCACCAACACCCGGCACAAGACCGCACGGCAATCGCTGGTGTCCTTTCTCGAACAAGGATTCGCGAGGCATGCCCCAACCCGGCGGTTCTCGATAATCTCATGGTGAGCAACCGCCTGAAACCACCGTTGGCGACACTCCTGTGCAACTTCACCGAGGTCAGCTACGAGACGCACCAACCGACAAACACCGAGGCGACCTGTCCGTGCAAACAACACATACAGAATAGTCATCTAGACGGACACGCTCTGGGGCTAGCAACGGACCTGAAGACAGACGAGGCCCTTTTGTCACTTTTCCGCAAGGGACGAAAATACCGAGTAGCCAGCAGCCCGATGTCACTCTACGATTCGATGCGGTTCGACGTCGAAGAGTTCGTTGCCAACAACTTCAGGCAGACAAGCGAGAGCGAGAAATCGCATTTTGCAGCAACACTGACAGAAGAGTTCGACGCCGTTCTTGGAACGCTCAACGCACACACGGACGAGCCGCACCTCCGAGATGCCCTGCGGACGCTGAAGAAACTGCAAGAACACCTTGTCATTCTTCCTGTAGACAAAACTGCACACGATTTCGGTTTCATCTGCAAGGAAAAGTACAAGGAACTCATTCGAAAAGAGCTACACCAAAGCTCAGCCTACAAACATGTTGACACCTCGATGGCAGACATTCTCCAGCAACACCAAACCTTCAACAAGTCCCACAACTTCACCCACTCCAACATCCTGCCATATCTATATGGTACTCCGAAGCTACACAAACCCGAGCCTCGGATGCGGTACATTGCCGGCGTTTCAGAGAAGGGAAACGCGGAGAAAACGGACGGACAGCAGGCAAAAGCTGAAAAAACTCCCAACAAGAAGCAACCGAAGACGCGCGCCTCAACAACACCAGCCCACCAAGAGACATCGGGCATCCTAAAACTGGTTCTAGCCACACTGCAAGGCAAGGACGAAGCGTCTCGGGCAAAGACGGGGATACGTTGCTTCTTCGTCGTCGAATCAACATCAAAACAAACTACGCACGGCTACGCCAGAAGGTCCCACGTACATTCGATTTCAAAGAAATGTACACAAAGATTCCGCAACAGCGAATTGTAGAGTACGTCATGCTCGCTGTGTCGGAAGCATTCGAGTACGCGAAGGCGGAACGTGGTCATGACCTGAAGGCACGACGGTCGAAGCAGCAGTTCGAGTTCAGCAATGCTGACGCGATGGACGGGACAGCATACAACCTCGAGGAGATCCGGGAATTGGTCGAATTCATTGTCGGCAACACGTTTGTGACGAACGGTGGTCAATGTTACCAGCAGGTAACTGGAATTCCAATGGGCGGTAACGCAAGCCCAGATCTGGCGAATCTGTATTGCTACTGGTGTGAAAAGCTTTACATCGATAGCCTGATCACGGAAGGACGCCATGAAGAAGCCAGAGCCCACGCCGACAGCGTCAGGTTCATCGATGATTTCCTGACTTGGAGTGCACGACCACCACCGGAAGCAATCTACGGCATGGAGTATTCGGAAACGTCGAAAGACGTTGACGACGTAGTCTTCTTGGGGATGCGCGTTAGAGTTGAGAGGGGCAACAAAGCCAACTTCATCTGACTCTCCGTTCTTGACAAGGGTGAAGAGTTTCCATGGTACCCCATCAAATACACGCATGCCGAGTCGACGGTTCCGCGAAACACCAGAACCTCGATATTCAAAGGTGCTCTGATACGAGCAGCCCGCATCTGCAACAACATGCCTGATCTCAAAGTCGAGATAATGAAGGTATACTACAGGTTGCGAGATCGTGGGTTCTCCGGACGTGAACTTCGACACACGTTCGATACTTTTGTCGTGCAGACATACGGCAAGTACGAACTGGACGCACGGGTGCTGACACAGTTTTACTACTATGTCGGGAAAGCCTACGACGAAGGACGCCCGACGAACGCAGAAAAGCCGTACATCAACACCCGGCAGCCGAACCGACCCACCTCCCCACCACATCAGACGCCCAACCCGCCCGAGCCCGAAAACACCACAACGACGGTCTCACCCTCAAACGAACCAACAGGTTCTCCCAAACGCAACCGCAACGGCATCACCAACGTTCGCAACACGTGCTTCTTTGCCGCCAGCGTCCAATTTCTGGCACGCAAACGAAACTTCCGGAACCAACTCGAAACTATCGAGCGCCCGGAAGAAGAACAGTTGAAATTCCGTCGACTCTTCACGGATTTTGATGCTGGCCGTGACATCCATGCCCACGAACTGCTGACATGGATGAGAGGCTGCGTGAGGGGGGACAACAACGACCCAACGATGGTGACATACTCACGACGAACCACCTGTAAAGTATGTCAGGAGACCTCGACAGCGGTGCCGGTGTTAGAACCATTTCTCCTTGTAGAGCTCAAGAACAGGGAGAACTCCTACATCGAGACGGTTGAAGCTCTTGTAAACAAAGTAAAGAACAAGAGAGCAGCCGATGTAGACCTCGACTGTACAACTTGCCGAAAGAAGACGGTAGGCTCCTCGAAAGAGATCTATGCCTTTCCAAATGTGATGGACGTGGCACTGAAACGAGCCCAACGGTCGAAGAGGACAGGCGAGGAGATAAAAGTGAAAGCCCGCACACCAATCCAATCAACCATTGGGATTGGCGAAGACACGTACATGGTGACGGGTTTCATAATCCACACTGGAAAAGTACATGCTGGGCACT
This sequence comes from Diplonema papillatum, assembly GCA_030068145.1. Classification (NCBI taxonomy): domain Eukaryota; phylum Euglenozoa; class Diplonemea; order Diplonemida; family Diplonemidae; genus Diplonema; species Diplonema papillatum. Next base: position 229,273 of record JAPJBO010000234.1, on the reverse strand, counting down.
ATTACACCATCATGAAAGAAGCAGACGAATGGGTGTGTTATGACGACCAGCAAGTATCAGTGCTCTCATGGGAAGCATGTGCCGGAAAGTTCGTTTCGAACGGTTACATCGTCTCCCTTGAGAAGATATAAACACTTTCACTCAGTGGAAGCAGTGCCCCGTGGCGGTTGGTTACGAGCCACAACCCAAACCAGAACCCCCTTTTTTTAATCTGACGAAGGAAGGATGCGACATACATTGGAACCAGAAAGTTGTGATAGCACCGGAACAGGACCGAAAGTCCCCGTCCAAAGGACCCACTGAAGAGCTCTAACTTTGGATTGGTATGCGTTCAAGAGCGAAACCAGAGACAAAGAACGAGGTGCACACAACACCGCGGTGAAAAAAAGAATAAAGAGGAATAGTCCCTCAAGGTTCCAGACCCTACCTGCGGAGTCTTACACTCCCTGCGACCCTTTTTCCCTTTCCCCTATTTTATTTTACACTTTCTTCGACGAAGACTTGATGCTAGCATCAAACATGCATGCGAGGCAGTGTTCTGCCTAAACATTAAACTAAGTCCCCCCCCCCCCCCCCCCCCCCCCAAGGATGGCAATAATAAAATACACTTGTATTTTATTCGTTGTATTTTATTGTATTTTATTGTATTTTATTCTGGAGAATTTGTATTTAATACAAGTCTGTATTTGGAATCCCATTTGCCTGTAGTTGACATGTCTTTATTTTGCCTGTATCCACCTCGTCCAGACGAAAATATCGGGAAATTTCGGAGAAATTCGGGGAGTTTCGGGGTATTTCCTTTGCGGCGTAAGGACTCGCCATCATCGAAGACAGAGACGTGCACTCCGCGGCGGGCAGAGGTGCAAGATAAGGTACCAGTGACGAAGAGAGGTGGCACGAAGAGGTTGTCACGAAAGTAGTCCTAACCACCAGGACCAGGGGCAGTGAAGGTCGAAGACGGCAATTCGAGCGAGGAGTAAGGTTGATAACCAAAATGAGAGGCACGATGGCCATCCCGAAAGCAGGGTTGCAGGATGATGCTTGGGCGAGGATAAGGTTGCTATGGCGACTGGGACAGAGAGATAACGCAAGTCCACCTTCTGGGGTGGGCCTCCACCCACCTGCATAAGGTCGTCGACTGACCTTTCCCGAGACGAGTTGGAATGCGGGTACCATCTTTCCGGAGATTTCCGGTTCCTCCCGTACTCTACAACTCCCCACATAAGTGAACGTGGACTCCGAAGTGTGACACTGGGTGCACGTAGTCAGAATTCCGTGACGCAGAGAGGGTGTTCAGCTTCATGGGGTGGCAAAGTGAAAAGCGCCTTCTTGGCGAGAGTCCACGCCACCACAAATATGGGCAGGTCTTGACAAGTTAGTTGCCGATATCGACCGGAAAAACAAAGCTGCCGAGGAAACTAAGAAGCGCAAGGAAAAGCAGGCTGAAGCCAAGGAAAAAGTCGTAGATGTAGTCGAGAATCAGGGATCATTTAGAGTCACACACACAAAGACATGTCAAAAACATCAACCACAAGGCAGCTGCACTGTAGCCTACAGGGTCTGTATTTTATTCTGTATTTAGTTTTATTTAATTGTATTTTATTGTATTTTATTGTATTTTATTATTGAATTTGTATTTAATTATTTGACCCTTGTATTATACCATCTTTGCCCCCCCCCCCCCCCCCCCCTTTCGATGTGCGCGGCGTCAATGCTTATCAGTGGGACCACGTGGGCGGTCGCACGGATCGCGGCCCCGAAGGCCAGGAAACAAAATGTAAACCGCCTGCCTTCTTCATCGCGCTTGGTGTACACACGACTACACGAGTCCGGATCTACTGCTCTGATGGCAGCAAAATACGGGTTGCTCTCTGTGAACGCCGGAGCTTCGTTGCTGAAGGTAACAGACTGCTAGCACCCGTTCAAAAAAAACTGTCGGCCGATGGAAAAAGTGCTCCCACCACTGGCAACACAGAAGTTGTGTCCGGTGACACAGGGGCAGTCCCAACAGCTTCGTCTTCGTCTTCATCTTCGTCTTCGTCTTCGTTTTCGGTGTCTGATGCATTCCCGGAGTCCGTCTCGTTCGTCTCAGACGCCAACGACCCGGTTTTGCCAACCTTTTCGCTCCTCTTCAAGAGTTTACGCAATGCAGCTAACAATACATCTGGCTCACCCTTGAGGGCTTCAACGCCATCATTCAAATCCTCGCGAAACGCAAGGCTAAGAACATCACTCTTTTCATCCGCAGAGGCGAATGGGAGGTCCTTCAGAATCAAAAAAAAACTGTCGCCTCGGTCATCTTTGCTATGACTTTACCATACCCCTAGCACTGCAAACATTTTGGATTTGCAAAGGGAAAGGGGCGCACACACAAAACTTTTGCAATGGAGAGCAGGCTTCCGAACACAATAGTGCACAGGGGTATTCGAAGTACGTCGTCCACACAATGCAATGGAGAGCAGGCTTCCAGACACAATAGTGCACCAGGGTATTCGAAAATACGTCGTCCATACAAGGATATTTTCAAAAGTCAGGTGTCCATACAAGGGACCTTTCAAAAGAATGTCGTCCATACAAGGGACTTTTCGAAAGTACGGCGTCCATATAAGGGTAGGTAAGGGTATTTTTGAACATCTGCCGTCCATATAAGGGACCAAAAAAGTCTGTCCATACAAGGTCCCTTTTGAGAATGTGTGTGTCCATACAAGGGTATTTATTCAGAATCTTCTGTCCATACAAGGGTATTTTGCAAACCTTGTGTCCATTCAAGGGTATTTTGCAAAACTCTGCTGTCCATACAAAGGCCCTTTTAGAAACTAGTGAGCCCATACAAAGGTTTATTCCAAAGCTTCGGCTCCGGATAAGGAACTTTGTCCTTTTTTTTTTTGCGGAGTTCAATGCGTAGTTGAGGACCATCAGCGGCGGAGTAAGTTCGTTTGGGCAACTTGCGTGACTAAAGATCGTCAAGTGACATGCGGAGTTCACTCTGGACGACTTGCGTAGTTGAGGAGCTTCAGCGGTTGAGTAAGTTCGTTTGGGAAATTTGCGTGTTCGACGAACATAAAGTGACGTGCGAAGTTCATTTTGTGGTTCTTGTTCTTGGCGTATTGCATTTGACCGACAAAGTGGCCGGCGCCGCGAGCCTACTTACTTCCCAGAACAATGTGAAGCCTGATCAGTCGACCTTCCTCTAACACCTCATCGTGTTGTGAGGCGCACTGGCACGTGTTTTTGGAAGAAGTAGCAGAGGCCAGCAGCTGGCGTCAACGAAAACCAAAGCTGGCGGGCATCGATGAAGTCATCAACAGCCCTTCTGACTGGTCCCCAGGCGGCGCGACCCAAATTTTACAATACAACAACATCCGTTTCTCCTCTTCCAGGCTGCAGAGAAACTGTACACACAAAAAAAAAAAGAAGAACAAAACGAGAGAAAAAAAAAAAAAAACAGAGCGAAAGAGAAAATAAATAGCCGAAGGGCGCCCCTCATCTTGACCCAAGCAATCTCTGGACGGGGGAGACCCCGCCTGAAGGAACCAACCACCCCCGGGTGGGCTAGTCTGACACTGAGTTGTCAACAGGGGGAAAAAAAAAAACGAACAAGAACGAAGTATTCCCAGAATCAGTGGAAGACCCTTTCGTCCACCGGGGAAACGCTTCGCGCCCCAAAAGAAAATATTCCGAAAACGGGTTTGCGACGACAAAACCCTCGGAAGACCCCGATCTGTACGCCCGCCCCCACATATCGGGACCGGCGGAAAGCGCAAAAAAAAAAAAAAAGGGCAAGCTTTTGTTGTATAAACACCTGCTGTGCGTGAGTACGTTCAACACCCACTTCGGAGTTGTATTGTTTTCTCCCCCTTCCTCTAGCCTCCTTCGAAAACAAGCACGAGGCAGTCCCTCGAGTAGTTCTGGATTGCGTGCGTGGTGAGTGTGCTCATCCGCAGGCGCGAGGATGTGCGAAGTGAATGTGCAGCAGGAGGTATGCTTGCAGGTCCGAGAGATGATGATGGGGATGAAGAGAAAGCGGCCGCACGGGGACGGTGCCGGTGGTGGTGACGGCGGTGGTGACGATGACGACGGCGAGGGATTCTTCGAAGAGGCGCCCAGGGGCGCGTCCAACGCCAAAAGCGCAAGCCGGAGCAACAACCCGCAGACCCCGCGCGCGGGAGATTCGAACCGGCCGGACCCGGGCGCGCGCAACGGCTGGGGCACAGGCCCCGGGACGCCCGGTCCCAGCGGCCGCCACGCAGCGAGCGCACCGCTGCAAGAGCCGGCGGCACTGCCCTGGCAACAGCAGCAGCAGGCCGCCGACGGGAGTTGGTGGGAAACCCTGCAACACGGCCGCCCCGAAGGACCCGAGCCCGGCGTGCACAAGGGCTGGGGCCCTCGAGCGGAAGAGCCGGCGACGACGCAGCCCCGACCGCAGCGGCAGGCCGCCGACGGGAGCTGGCGGGGAGCCCTGCGGAACGGCCGCGGTGCACACCCAGCAGAAGGACCCGAACCCGCGGCGGACGACGGCTGGGCGGGCGCGGGCCCCGGGTTGCGGGGTGGCAGCGACCGGCACCCGTCGCCGCAGGAGCCGGCGGCACGTCCCCAACAGCAGCCTGCGCGAGGGAGCTGGCGGGAGAGCCTGCAAGAAGGCTGGGGCGCACACGCTGAAGAACCCGAAGCAGGTGCATACGGTGGCAACGGCTGGGGCGCGGGCCCTGGGAAGCTGGGTGGCAGCGACCGCCACGCTGCAAACCCGCCGTCGGCGCAAGAGCCGGCGGCGCATACCCAACGGCAGGCCGCGAAGGGGAGTTGGCGGGGCTGGGGCGCACACTCAGCAGAACCCGAAGCGGGCGCAAGCAACGGCTGGGGTGCGGGCCCGGGGAGGCTGGGTGGCAGCGACCGCCACGCTGCAAGCCCGTCGCCGCGAGAGCGAGCGGCTGCGCAAGGGAGCTGGCGGGAGGCCCCGCAAGACGGCTGGGGCGCACACCCAAAAGAACCCGAACCAGGTGCAAACAACGGCTGGAGCACGGGCCCTGGGAAGCTGGATGGCAGCGACCGCCACGCTGCAAGCCCGTCGCCGCGAGAGCTGGCGGCTGCGCAAGGGAGCTGGCAGGCCCCGCAAGACGGCTGGGGCGCACACCCAGAAGAACCCGAACCAGGTGCAAACAACGGCTGGGGCAGCGACCGCCACGCTGCAAACCCGTCGTCGCAGGAGCCGGCGGCACATTGCCAACAGCAGGCGGCCGACTGCCGCTGGCTCGGGGGTGGTGCGCAGACCCCGCGGCCCCACCCGCCGCTGCTACCCGACGAAGCGCACGGGCCCGCACAGAGCCAGGGCAACGCTGCGGCTGTGGGGCAGCGAAGGGCGGGGCTGAAGGCCCCTGCGCCCCTGGCGCCGGGACGGCTGACAACTGGGTTGGAACCTGCGTATATGTGTAACAACGGCGTGCCCATCCCGGCGAAGCCGCGGGCGGCGTCCGACGCGCCGGTGACGTTCCGGAGCATGAGCCCGTGGTGGCTGGCAGAGGTGCGGCGGATCCACGAGGAGCTGTTCCCGATATCGTACTCGGAGAAATTCTACTCAGCGATGATGCGCGGCGGGCTGCTGGCCGTGGTCGCCGTGCAGGACGAGCGGGTGGTAGGGGTCGCGACGGGGAGGGTGGATGCCGCGAAGGGGTGGCCGTTTTGGCAGGCGGCCAACTCCGGGTACATCAGCACCTTCGGCGTCGAGTACGCGATGCGGAAGCGCAACGTGGGGTCCAGCCTGCTGGGCGAGATCATCTCGCGGTTGTACGTCGCGGGGTGCCAGACCATCAACCTGCACGTCCTCACCGAGAACATGCCCGCCGTCCGTTTCTACGCGAAGCACGGGTTCCGCACCGTCGAGCGGCTTGAAGCCTACTACTTCGTCAACGGCCAGTTCTACGACGCATATTCGATGGCCCTGCCCCCGCCCCAGCACGCCAACAAGCCGGCAACGTGGCTGCGCTACTTGTACTTCTACCTCCCGTGGCTCACGTCGTACTTCTCCCTGCAGGCTGACGAAGAGCACAACCCAAAACCGCATGCCATCCACGACTGCGAACCAGCCCCAGAGTAGCAGGAGGACACGACACGGCTGAGTCGGGTATCGTACTCGGAGAACTTCTACTCAGCGATGATGCGCGGCGGGCTGCTGGCCGTGGTCGCCGTGCAGGACGAAGGGGTGGCCGTTCTGGCAGGCGGCCAACTCCGGGTACATCAGCACATTCGGTATCGAGGCGAGATCATCTCGCGGTTGTACGTCGCGGGGTGCCAGACCATCAACCTGCACGTCCTCACCGAGAACATGCCCGCCGTCCAGTTCTACGCGAAGCACGGGTTCCGCACCGTCGAGCGGCTCGAAGCCTACTACTTCATCAACGGCCAGTTCTACGACGCATATTCGATGGCCCTGCCCCCGCCCCAGCACGCCATCAAGCCGGCGACGTGGCTGCGCTACTTGTACTTCTACCTCCCGTGGCTCACGTCGTACTTCTCCCTGCAGGCTGACGAAGAGCACAAACCAAAACCGTATGCTATCCACGACTGCGAACCAAGCCCCGAGTAGCAGGAGGATACACGACACGGCTGAGTCCCCGGTTCCATGTGTGTGGATGCACCCCACCCATCCACTCTCTTTCAAGACGTGCACATGACCGTCAGAGAGAGAACGATAGAGAAAAAGAGAGAGAGCGAGAGAACACATAAAACAAGTCAAAGGGTGTGGGCCTCCACCGTCAGGTGGGCAGGCTAGTTTCGGGGTGGCTCCCTCGGCGGGGTTGTCACGACTTAGCAGTCCCAGGGCCCGGTCCCACCCTCCTGCCATTTTTTGTGTTCTCGTTGTCATCGCTATCGCGCTGACTTTCCGAGAGAGCGAGAAATATTCCGTGTCGGGAGGCTGGCTAGACTCGGACCGGGTTTCCTGGGGGGGACAGGCGGGGTTTGTCACGCCTTAGCCCGGTCCCACCCTCCTGTCATTTTTTGTGTTCTCGTTCCCATCGCTATCGCGCTGACTCTCCGAGAGAGTTGGAATAGAGAGCCTCCACTGTCATGGTGTACCGGGCTAGACGGGCGGCTGACGGAGGCTGGGGTAGGCTATCAGAAGCCGGGGCCTTGTGTTCCATAGCCATCGCTACCGCGCTGACCTTTTCTTTTTGTATAAGCACCTGCTTTGTAGGAAATACTTGAGGAGGCTGCCAGCTGCAAAAGATCAAAGGAGGTAAATGTGCTGTAGCCCACACGAAACACAGGCGAATCTGGGTTTAGTGGCGGGCGTAAGCGTTCAACAAAAAGACCCATTTTTGTAGTTGTATTGTTTCTCCCCCTCTAGCCTCCTTCGAAGTATGCACAAGGCAGTCCCTCGAGTGTTTTTATAAGCACCTGTTTTGTAGGGAATACTTGAGGAGACTGCCAGTAAGGTATAGGTAGAGTGTGGCAAGCCTAGCCCTGCCCCCCCATTGCGCCTGCTGTTTGAGGCTGCTTAGCAGTTCGTCAACTGCTACTCATTGATACTTAGCAGCCGCCGCGTTGTTTGTCAAACTGCAAAATTCCTGCCTGTTGGTCTGCCTGCGCTCCTGTAGCTGACGCTGCATGCTGCTCGGTGTTAGACCACTCGAATGAACGAAGAGAACTCAAGTAGAAAGCATCCAGGAAAGTACCTACCGTAACTGGGTTTCTAAGTGAAGGGTCAAATATTCACGAACCCCCAAATCAGCCAAGAACTTCACTAATCGTGACCGTTCAGTGGGTCCTCATCACCTTCGTGCTAGTCGGGGTAGCGTTCCCGGTCACTCCGTCGCCAGGATTCCGTTTCACTACGACACACCCAAGTGGTTGTGAAGGATTCCAGGGCTTGCCCCCCAGTACGCCAAGTGCACTCAGAAGGCTCGTTTTAATTAGTGAACGGTCAAATGTTCACTATTTCTGAGCCAGGCCTTACGTTCAGCATGCTGAACGTACTGATTTCAGCACGTTACTTGTCTTAGTTTCTTGTTGTACATCGGCGGTACTGCAGAGCCACGGGCCTGATCAAGTGGCTACCGATTTCCCAAACTAAAGCATCAAGGCATGGCGCACCTTGGGGCTTGGCGCTTGCGCTGAACACACGGTCAGCCACAGGGCAGAGCGGACGGGGTTGTGGCACTAAGCTGTGGTTGACCGTCACGTTCCTGGACCCGGAGCGGCCTTTTTCTTCTTTTATTATCGGGGTCAACTCCACACGTTGGCGAGTGAGCTGGTCTGGACCGCTCATCTGCGATGGGTTGAATCGGGTTACGCGCGCTCCGATACTGAGTAGTCCAGGGACGACAGAGTTTTGTTACGCGCGTTCCGATACTGAGTAGTCCAGGGACGACAGAGTTTTGTTACGCGCGTTCCGATACTGAGTAGTCCAGACAGAGTTTTGAATTCCCCATCGTATCCCGTCACTTGCTTTCATCCTGACTGCCTGCGCCAGTATATCGAACGAAGGAGAATGCCAGCGTATACGCGCTGGCCATCATAGAACTGACGATTGATCGTGAATTGTGTATGGCAGCAGAGACGATTTGGTGGAACGCGTCACCGCATTCGTTACGTGCCGATACGGCGGAGGGTTGCTCTCGGAAAGGTACAAAGGTACGTGAGAATCGACGCACCCATCCGGAGCCCGCCAAGCTCTGTTTTCCTGTTTCAAAACGAGCTTTTTATTGCCCTTCAAACGCAAAATTTCGCTGCAGGTAGCTCTGTTTTCCTGTTTCAAAACGAGCTTTTTATTGCCCTTCGAACGCAAAATTTTGCTGCAGGTAGCTCTGTTTTCCTGTTTCAAAACGAGCTTTTTATTGCCCTTCGAACGCGCAAAATTTCGCTGCAGGTATTGTCCTGTCATGAGGGTACGTGTCGGCAAGTGACCGTGAAAACGGGCTGGCGCCCTTTGTGTCCAGTACACTGCTAGTGGCCGCACATAAGGGACACGTGGCGCCGGGCTGCTTCATCAGAGGCACCTCATATCAAGCATGCTCTCGACGGTAAAGGCCAAAGCAAACAGACACCGATGATCGGGTGGGCTTCCGCTGCGCCGGAAATAAGCGACTTCAACCTCGATCTGGGCTTTCTCTTACAAGCCGGAAACTGGAAGCTGAAGACGTTCACGGAAAATATAGAGCCAAACTAGAAAGGAATGGCGTAGAGAAGTTGTGTTTGCATGCAAATGAGTCCCCACTAACGCAACGAGAGCATTGTGTTCGATTGTGACTCGGCGTGTCAGCGATGATCAGGATATTCTGTCGCTGTTGCCAACTGTTCCACGGGTGGGTGGGCGGGGGAACCTTTTGTACGTGAGTACAAACCTTATTTCCGAAGGTGTTCCTGAACAATTGTAGAGGTTGACTAATCGAGAATAAAAGAATCTTCATTTTCTTTTCGCTTGCTGTGTGTGTGAAAATGAAGACCTCCTTTTCTTTTTCTTTTTCGTCTTCTTCTTTTTGTACACATGCTGAAACAGTTGCTTACCACCGCGACACGGGAGGGTTGAGGCCAGAGAGGAGGCAGAGGCAAAGACATGCAGCACTGGCAGGTGAACCCCCTGAGCTCTATTTCTTTTTTTTGCCTGACCCTACGTACTGATTTTCAGTACGTAGGGTCCTCCCCCTCCCCCCACCTCCAAGAACAAAGAGGTGCGTACGCCCTGTTCTGAGCTGAAAACCCCACTAATAAAACCCTCCACGAATAAAGCCCTTTCACTAATAAACCCATTTACGGTATCGCTTGCATTGTGACATTTGCGTAGGGGCGAGCTGAAAACTACCCTCGTCCAGCGGGCGCACTCAGAAAATGGGCTTGTGCCTGGAGAAGGCCACAAGGGAGAAGGGGAGGATGGGGGGTTCTCCCGTCCAACAGCAGCCCCCCCCGCCACCAGGGCTTGGGTACTGAGCTGCAGGATCCCCGCCGTCAACTGAAAGAGCTCAAGGCTCACTGAATCACGACTGTCGTCTTGTCAAAGAAGTCGTACTTGTGCCCCTGGTGCTTACTGCCGTTGCAGATGGGGACAACGGTGTTCCGCAAGTGCCCATCCCGACTGCGTCTAGAAAGGGCAAGTTCGAACGAACCCTTGTACCCAGTACTAACAGTCTTGCGGGTTGCTCTTCAATGTAATGTGCCGGCGAAAAAGACGTAGTTGATCAGAAACCCCTACCTGAAAATGACACAGGGTAGATACAAGTGGGAAAACGATCAACCGGCGCGCACAAACACAACGAAGCGCCTGTCTCTGTTTTTTTCCTTTGCCCCTCCAGATTCTTTGTGGTTCTCGCTTCGAGGAATCGTGTCCGTTTTGGCTGTCCGGCTTCTCTGCTTCACTCGCCTCCTACTTACGCGCGAGAGCCCAGTGGTCTCCTACGCATTCTCCTTGCCTTAGCTTTTGAGCATTCGCGAACTCGGGTTGTGAGCCGAAACTCGGCCCCGGTCTCACCGGATTGCACCAGGAGAGAAGTTCGCGCGGATCACGAAGCACCCGCCCTGGGTTAAAGTTTGAGGATAGGTCGAGGGAAGCGACTTCCCCCAAATGCCTCCAATCATTCGCTTTACCTGGCGGAACTCCTGTTTTGAGTTCCGGCTATCCGTGATTGCTGAGCATTTTGAACCTGGGGGCAGCTGAATCCGGCTAAGTGGCCCTAGATTTGTAGCCGTGGTGAAGGGCTTGCTGCACGGAGCAAAGCTTCGTGGGTTCATGGGGATTATGCCTGGGCGGCTGCCAGTCTTACCCAACAAATGCGCTCCGCCAGTCGGTGCGCAAGCATCCGTTTCTGGCTCACTGGTAGGCTTAACCGGCATGGGCGAACACCAGAGTCAATGCCAAAGGAAACGTGAGTGACGAGTGAAAGTGTGCACGTCAGAGTCAACGTCGACACTCGTAATGCCAGACTTAACATTGTGAACGCCAGAGTGGGCGTGAGTGCGAAAGCATGCAAGCGAATGCTAGAACCAACGAGTGAATGTCAGAGTTAAATGCTGGACGTGAAGGCCCTGCTGAACTCGTGCGCGGGGTTCGTCTGCGTCGTGTCGCTCATGCGGGCGACCGGACCGACGACCGACTGTGGAAGGGTCGACACCTTCATGCGGCGAGCCGTGGGAAAGACCCTCGGGGCCGAGCTGAGCGACCTGGAATGGTTACAGACATCGCTGCCCCTCAGGCTGGGCGGCCTGGGGATGCACTCCTGCGCGGACACGGCGGCCGTGGCAGGGGCGGCGGCGACCCTAGAAGGCATGAAGGGCCTCCCCCTCCTGACCAGGTCCCCCGAAGGGGGGCCGCACACAGTCACACCCACACAGGATTCCGTATGCGCGGCATCGCTCAGCTGCCCCAGACTTGCACTCTTCCCGGGAGTCCTGACCGAGGTCAGGGACTCACTGCAAGCAGGGGCCGCGAGCGTTCCGCGTAAGCAGAGGGAGTGGGCGGTGAAGATCTCGGCAGCCAGGCAGGAGAGCCTGCTGAGGAACCCGCTCACCGGAGTCAGGGGCCAGGCAAGGGTCCGCAGCTGCGCGGCCAAACACGCGTCGACGTGGCTCTACGGAGCGCACAACGCTCTGGACGACCTGTGGATGTCCCGAGCCGAGCTGACGGTGGCCGTCCGTCTGAGGCTGGGGATGCCGCTGGCACCCCGGGACCGGGTGTGCCGCCTCTGCGGGCTAGCCACGGCCGATCGCTTCGGGGATCACTCCCTGTCGTGTTTGAACACCGGGCTCCGCACCCGCGCCCACACAGCACTCCGTGATGGGGTGGCGGCCCTGGCCAGGGAAGCGCTCCTCGGCCCGGTCCTGGAAGACAGGCCGTTTACTAAACACCCAAACAGGAACAAGCGGGTGGACGTGCTCTACGAGCGCGAAGGAATGTGGCGCTAAGAGGGTTAAGTGCTAAAACTGATGGCAGGATGAACGGAGTGAACCAGAGGCAACGCGAAGATCAGAGACCGGTGCATGCCAGTCAGCCGAGTGCAGGGGTCCTCTGGGACCCTGTGGGGTCATGCCAGGCTTTAATTCTGAATTTGAACGCGTTCTCATCAAATCCACCGTTCGCAGAGGGAGTGCCCAATTTCCGGTTCCCATCAGAAGAGAGAGGCGGGAAGGGGGGGTGAGGGGAGGATGGACTTCGACAGACCCGTGGGGTTCCGGCTCGAGGTACCGTGCCAACATGCCCACGCGTTCATTGTGAAAGAAGCGCTGCAGGTGGACAAAGAGTTGTCGCCGGAGAAAGTGACGCGAGACGTGGCAGTGGAGGGCAACCTGCTGGTCGTGGCGTACCGGGGCGTCGACCTCCGCAGCGTTCGGGTGGCAGTGCACAGTACTCTGCAGGTCCTGGCGCTAGCCTTGGAGACGGTATGCGCCCCATCCTTTTTTCGAGACTGGAGGTCCTATGAACATGCAATGTGAATAGCCTCTATTCGAGCCAACCCCACTTTTCTCTACTGTACTGTTTTTGAACTAGATAATAGCGCGGAGCTGGCTTTTTCTCCCCCTGGGAAAATGTATATGGGTGGCAGAGTGAGCGGGTGTCGGCCTTCAGGCCGGTGTGTCCGGGTTCAAACCCCGCCCATGACACTTTTCCGGTCGAAGATTATTTCGAGGTTTGCTGTCGTTTCGGGGCCTGATGTGCCCGAAATTTGCGTTTTTTGCGGAGTTTCTCAGCCCCCCGGAGAAATACCGGAGGGGGGGGCGGCGGGAAAAGGCTGCCCCAGGGCGGCCCCCCCCCGTGCTGGGCCCCGGGTACGAGGCCAAACTTTACACCCGAACTTAGCTTCGCCCGGACTTTGTTTCGCCCGAACTTAGCTTCACCCGAGCTTTGCTTCGCCCGAACTTTGCTTCACCTAACTTTGCTCACCCGAACTTAGCTTCGCCCGAACTTTGTTTCGCCCGAACTTTGTTTCGCCCGAACTTAGCTTCACCAGAACTTTGCTTCACCCGAACTTAGCTTCGCCCGAACTTTGCTTCACCAGAACTTAGCTTCGCCCGAACTTTGCTTCACCCGAACTTAGCTTCGCCGAACTTTGTTTCGCCCGATCTTAGCTTCACCAGAACGTCCGAACTTTGCTTCACCCAGAACTTAGCTTCGCCCGGACTTTGTTTCGCCCGAACTTAGCTTCACCTTCGCCCGAACTTTGCTTCACCCGAACTTAGCTTCGCCCGAACTTTGCTTCGCCCGAACTTTGTTTCGCCCGAACTTAGCTTCACCCGAACTTTGCTTCACCAGAACTTAGCATTGCCCGAACTTAGCTTCGCCCGAACTTTGCTGTTCCCCGAACTTTAACTGCTGCCTCCAGTCTCGCCACGCGCCGGCCTTAGCCGAGCGCACTTAATTTTTTTAACCACTTAAGGACCAGGGCCTTATATATAAAAAGTCCTCCCACGTAACTGTCCGTAAGTTGCTCGGAGTTACTAAAAATCCCAGTTGCGGCACGTGCAGGTGGGTTTTGCTCATGGTAGCGCCACACTGCAAGAATTGCCATAGCCGCTTTGTAGTCCACCGAGACTGTAGGAAATTTGATGCGAGTCAACTGTAATTGTGTAACCGGTACTGCAGTACTGCTCGTGTGGTACACTGTAGTAATGTAGTACTACTACTGGCCCCTCATCAAGTTGTGCCTTTCTTTTTTTTTTTTTTTCCTTGCTCGGACTCAGGGGTTTATATAGCTTTTCCTCCTCTGTAGAAAAGTCCTTTTCGCCCTCGGGGTCCTGTGTGGGATCCAAAATTAATTAGAATTGGTAGTCAAGCACTACCATGCCATCCCAACACAACTCAACCTCAGTGTTGGTAATAAGAATCAGACAAAATGGTTAAGCTAATTTGTAAGAGAGGGGGGGGTCTGGGGGGCAGCGCCCCCCAGCGCACGGTACGATACAGCGAAGAATTTCCGCACCAGTATTGATTCCAAATTCAATTAGAACCGGTAGTCAACGTCTGATGCCAAACCCCAAATCTAATTAGAACTGGTAGTCAACGTCCAATTTCCGATCCCAAATTTAATTAGAATTGGTAGTCAACGTCCAATTTTGAACCCAAATCTAATTAGAATTTCAACGTCCAATTTTGAACCCAAATCTAATTAGAATTGGTAGTCAACGTCCAATTTTGAATCCAAATTGAATTAGAATTGGTAGTCAACGTCCAATTTCCGATCCAAAATTAATTAGAATTGGTAGTCAACGTCCAATTTTGAATCCAAATGTAATTAGAATTGGTAGTCAACGTCCAATTTCCGATCCCAAATTTAATTAGAATTGGTAGTCAACGTTCAATTTTGAATCCAAATTTAGTTAGACTTGGTAGTCAACGTCTCGCCTCCCACCACCCCCTTTGGCCCTCCCCTCCTGCCTCCTCTTTCCCCGCCTCCTTTTTACTCTTCCTGCCCCCATGGCTTCGCCATGGCTCCGTCATGGCTTTCGCCATGGCTTCGCCATGGCTTCGTCCCTCCCCTGTGGCTCACCCCCGCTGATCCCGGTTGGTAGTGCCCGGCCCTACCCCAACCCCCAGCCCAAAATTAATTCAATTTTTTTTTTTCGCGCTCGGGGTGGCCCCGAGCCCCAGACCCATATATAAATCACTGCTCGGACTTGGTCCGAGCACCAGACCCGTATATAAGCCACTGTTAAGGACGGGGGGGGGCAGGGTTAATTTGGGAAAAGGGTGGCTCCATGGCGAATCTCAGGTATCCGTTGGAGGTCGGAGCAGGATTTCTGCCCGGGTGAAGGACGCATTTCAAAGATTTGTGTCGGATCTTTCCGATACAGCAAACAGCGACCACTTTCGACCATTATTTGACCTCTCGCCCGCGAACGTGACACCCGCGAACTTTCGTGAGTTAACTACCACTACAGTGGTAGTTCGTCCTGAAGTGGTTAATAGTACATCTGTACTGACGGGAACATTTCCGGAACAACAGTTGCACATGAAAGAGAAAACGAAGCCAACGAAAAAGTGCTAATACAGGAAAACCCCCCCAGAGAGGTTTATACCCTGTACACGCGAAGAACAAGAAACTTTTGCCTTATCATTTTCATCACCTTTGGTCAGTTGATGCTGATCGTCCGTTGCTTCGTGTATCAGTGCAAGCCCCAACTCCGGAAATGTTCTTTCGTCGCCTGATGGCTGAGTGCACACCTAAGCAGGGCTGCATCCTCGTGTTGTAGCCGTGTTGTGTACAAGGCTTCGTGGGGGCCTGGTCAACCACCTCATCACTATAGGGCACAAACCTTTCTCGACAGTGATTGGACAGTCGGGATTGCCGGGGGCGGGTCTCCATGAAGAAGAGAATTGTAAAGCAAGACCTGCCCCCTGCGCCTGCTGTCTCCGGCTGCTTCGGCAGACGGCACATACTACTACTACTACTACGTCGGAGTACAGGCCTAACGGCTGCAGTCTGATTCCCATGTTACGGTTCGTGAACCGAAAGGACCGTCGTCGAAGACAGGAGGGACGGATAGGCATAAGCGATGTGTCGGTATCAGATCGGGCAAATAAACCCCAGGGCCGTCTTCCTGTCGTAAAAGCTTTTGCATTGCAGAAAGTGCTCGAAATGGAGTTAGCAAAATCCCAGAAGGAAGAGAATGTGCTGTCGCTTACGCAAAGCACGGGCAAATCTGGGTTCGATACCGGGCGTAGGCGTTGGACGAACCCGTTTCTGTCAGATCCACCAGCTCTTTCTTAGTGCACCATGTTCTGTGTAGCGGCGCAGTGCAGTGTTCACAAGCTGGTTCCGGGCTGGGGCGAATATCGCTTTTAGTACTAACAATCTTGCGGGTTGCCCTTCAATGTATTGTGCAGGCCAAAACGGGCGTGGGCAGCGTGTTTTGGCGGTCGATCAGAATTGCTTCCTGAAAATGACACAAGAGTAAACACAAGTGGGAAAACGATCAACCGGCACGCACAAACAAAACGAAGCGCCTGTTTTGTAGGCTGTTTCGAGTTTTAAGGACCTGTGTTGTGTGTCTGCCGACAGTCAAGACGAGTTGGTGTTCTTTCCTTGGGGGTGGGTATAGCTGGAACCTGTTCGTAGCAGCCGAAACCCAGATTTACCTGTGTTTCGTGTGGGCGACAGCACATTCGAGACTGGAATATTGTTGCGATAGTGGGGAGTCATCGGCATGCCGATGAGTACCACACTATGCATTTGAGTTTTGCAACTGGCAGGACCCTTGCAGCTAAGCACCAAACGAACATTAAACTAAGATTGCCGCCAATCCCGTCTTACTCGAGCCACACCCACAGGTAGCTGCGTTCGCGGACATTGCGAGCGTCGACGCCGAGAGCCTGAGCTCGTAGCAACGGGGTTGCGTTCTTTGTGTAGCGCCAGCCTGCCCACACCGGGATGGACCGAGTCCCGTGTGGCTGAAAGAAGCGCGGTTGCCACTTGAAGGCGGGAACATAGCATCAGCCATTGTGGTTCCACGTATCAGCGTCCGTGTGAATCTGCACGTTGCACCGCACACTGCCGTTGTTGAGGCGTATTGGATCGCGTGCTGCCAACCCAGATTCTCGTGGGACTAATACATAGTGGTGCAATCGCCAATCAAGGCTCCGCCGTTTCCAGCTATCAGCATCCGGTGCTGATAGCTGTGATTTGCACGATACACACGGCAATGGTGGTACGGTTGAGGACCCACGTCTCGCTGTGGTGTATTGGGTCGCGTGCTGCCAACTCAGATTACCACGGGACTATTTGCGCAATCGCCTGTCAAGGCGCATCCGGTCTAGGTTTGCACGATCCACGCGGCAATGGTGACAACGTTGACGTCCCACGTCTCGCTGTGGTGTATTGGGTCGTGTGCTGCCGACCCAGATTCCCACGGGACTACGGGCGCATTGCCAGTCAAGGCGTCATCGAGCCGTTTCCGGCTAGCATCCGGTGTGGATTCTGCGCAATGGAGATACCGCTGAGGACCCGCTGCATGTCCCGCCTGTGGTGTATTGAAACCGCGCGCTTCCATTTCAGCTCCCAGGACGCTATTGACGCGTTCGCTACTCCTCAGAGGCCGAGGCGAAGCCGAAACGGCAGGGCCCCCACGAATGCAAGAAGGAACACCGATTCCGGATTCCGGTTGTGCCTTGTTCCAGCTCAATGCTACCCCCTTGCCTTCTCCACTCCTAAGTAGCCTTGTATGGCTGGCCAAACGGCGTGGACCTGCTAGTACGTTCGAGAACCTGTGATGAGTCTCATGCTTCTTCCCTTCTAGCTTCACGCTCTCGGTGTCGCCCGGTCGGAACCACAGCCCAGCGCGATTCTAAATTTGTTTTGAGTACATGAACTCACTGCGCACTCTGCGGGGACTC
Organism: Diplonema papillatum; assembly: GCA_030068145.1. Taxonomy (NCBI): domain Eukaryota; phylum Euglenozoa; class Diplonemea; order Diplonemida; family Diplonemidae; genus Diplonema; species Diplonema papillatum. The sequence goes on along the minus strand of JAPJBO010000234.1, from coordinate 211,962 downwards.
AGCCGGCCACCCGCAAATCGTGAGCAGCACTATACAGAGGTCTCCCTGCGGTTGGATTGTACTGAGGTCCAGTCAACTATTCTCTGCCGTGTTTGCATGCCCACACAATTCTGCGCCGTGTTTGTATGTTGAAGCCTAGTCAACCGTCAGTAGTGTGGAACAGAACGGACGCCCCGGGAAAGCGGGTGAGTTGCAGCGTGTGCAAGGCACCGTTCGTCTCGTGTTGCCTGGCCACGCGCAGCCGGTGCAGCAACCGCACCCTATGTGGGAATGTGCCTGTGACAATGCCCGACACGAGAGGTGTAGAATGGGCGGGAGGCCGCAACAACGATATCCCACGACTCTGTTGTTGTCGCTTTTACTAAAAACCAATGGGGGGCCCAAGACTAAATTTTAAGCGAATTTCTTCTTGGTGTCGGTCGCAACACTTACAAACATGGCTAGCCGCAGTTAAAGTGTATAAGCACACCCACTACCCTCATACTACCTGCCGCACAGCCTCAATGGTCAACCGGAGACCCTAAAACACCGAACCTCTAAACCACAATAAACGCTAGAAACCAATGGTGGGAAGATGGGGAAGATGACTGCTGCTCCCTTGTGGGGGTTAAGGTCTTCGGATCCGTAGCTTATCCGTTTCCAGCGACAAACTGGGCTTCGGCTCGCGAATCCTCGTTTGGAGAGCCGTGTACAAGATAAACGAACTGCACGATTTCAACGCAGCACTAATTTAGTGTGCACTTACACTTACATTATTGTACCGCACAATAACCCCTTGTTCGACGACTTCAAAGCCCCGGATTCTCAAGCGAAAATTGTCATTCTGAAAGAAAACCGTCTACAGTGGAGGGGGCAGAGAGAGGTGTGGGCACTTCCCTCCCATGAGAGGCAGGCTTCTGCCCAAACGCTAACATAAGACATTCCCCCACCCCTCCAACGATGCCGCCCAAGCAGACGAGTGCAAGGAAGAACACGACGCTCGAGAACCTGAAGCGGGCGACGGAGGCCAGCCGGAGGCTGCAGCAAACCGCGGCCAAGAAGCGGAAGAAGCGGCCCGACGGCGGCGCCCCCCGCAGCGCAGACGCCGCCGCCGCCTCCAAGCACCCGCCGAAGCCGGTGCAGCACTGCACCGTGTGTGGCAATGTGCGTGGCAATACCGTGTACAAGACAGACAAACTGCACGATTTCATCGCAGCACACTTTTACAACTGTGCCACATAAAACCCCTTTCGACGACTCCAACCCGGATTCTCAAGCGAAAATCGTAAACGTCCGCAGTAGAGGGGAGAGGTTGGGGCAATTTCTCCCATGAGAGGCAGGATTCTGCCCAAACGCTAATTTAAGACACTTCTCCCACCCCCCTCCAACGATGCCGCCCAAGCAGACGAGTGCAAGGAAGAACACGACGCTCGAGAACCTGAAGCGGGCGACGGAGGCCAGCCGGAGGCTGCAGCAAACCGCGGCCAAGAAGCGGAAGAAGCGGCCCGACGGCGGCGCCCCCCGCAGCGCAGACGCCGCCGCCGCCTCGAAGCACCCGCCGAAGCCGCCGCCGGCGGCGTGCCGCTTCCCGCAGCCGGTCCGGGCCGAGGTCTTGCTGAAGCTCCTGCGGAACAGGGCGGACGCCCCGGAAAAGCGGGCGAGCTGCACCGTGTGCAAGGCACCGTTCATCTCGTGTTGCCTCGAGTCGGGCCCCGCGAAGCCGGTGCAGCACTGCACCCTGTGTGGCAACGTGTACTGCATGGGCTGCGACATTGCCGTGTACAAGATGAACAAACCGCACGATTTCATCGCAGCACTAATTTAGTGTGGACTTACACTTACATTATTGTACCGCACAAAAATCCCCTTTTTCGACGACTTCAAAGCCCCGGATTCTCAAGCGAAAATTGTCATTCTGAAAGAAAACCGTCTACAGTGGAGGGGGCAGAGAGAGGTGTGGGCACTTCCCTCCCATGAGAGGCAGGATTCTGCCCAAACGCTAACATAAGACACTTCACCCACCCCCCTCCAACGATGCCGCCCAAGCAGACGAGTGCAAGGAAGAACACGACGCTCGAGAACCTGAAGCGGGCGACGGAGGCCAGCCGGAGGCTGCAGCAAACCGCGGCCAAGAAGCGGAAGAAGCGGCCCGACGGCGGCGCCCCCCGCAGCGCAGACGCCGCCGCCGCCTCCAAGCACCCGCCGAAGCCGGTGCAGCACTGCACCGTGTGTGGCAATGTGCGTGGCAATACCGTGTACAAGACAGACAAACTGCACGATTTCATCGCAGCACACTTTTACAACTGTGCCACATAAAACCCCTTTCGACGACTCCAACCCGGATTCTCAAGCGAAAATCGTAAACGTCCGCAGTAGAGGGGAGAGGTTGGGGCAATTTCTCCCATGAGAGGCAGGATTCTGCCCAAACGCTAATTTAAGACACTTCTCCCACCCCCCTCCAACGATGCCGCCCAAGCAGACGAGTGCAAGGAAGAACACGACGCTCGAGAACCTGAAGCGGGCGACGGAGGCCAGCCGGAGGCTGCAACAAACCGCGGCCAAGAAGCGGAAGCAGCGGCCCGACGGCGGCGCCCCCCGCAGCGCAGACGCCGCCGCCGCCTCGAAGCACCCGCCGAAGCCGCCGCCGGCGGCGTGCCGCTTCCCGCAGCCGGTCCGGGCCGAGGTCTTGCTGAAGCTCCTGCGGAACAGGGCGGACGCCCCGGAAAAGCGGGCGAGCTGCACCGTGTGCAAGGCACCGTTCATCTCGTGTTGCCTCGAGTCGGGCCCCGCGAAGCCGGTGCAGCACTGCACCCTGTGTGGCAACGTGTACTGCGAAGGATGCGCGGAGAACGATACATGCGTCGCGGCCGTGAACTCCGTCGCGCAGCAGTACAAGATACACTGCTCCATTTGCGCTTCGCTCCACGCCCCTTCGTTGGTCGTGTGCGACTCGCTGTGGTGCCCGGGTTGCAACGCGCAAGCCCACCCTCACGATCCGTCGCTGCACGCCAGCCACCTGTCGACATGCGTGCACTGTGGCCCGCTGTGTGACCACACCACCGACCGCTGCCCCGCAACCGCCGCTGCCCTCGCCCACCCTTCGCCAGCCCCTGCGGCCGCGCCCATCCCGCTGCCGGCGGCAGCCAACTTCCTGGCTGCCATCGACGAAATCCCGCGGGGGCCCCCCCTTGGGGGGTCGGTGCCCGCCGACGGTGTGGAACCCGTGGTCCCCCCGTCTTGGGTGGTCTGCGCAGCGTGCTCGAAGCCCGGCCACCTGATGTGCAGCGGCTCTGGTGTTGAGTGCTGGGATGTTGTGCAAATGTACTGCGCCAAGTGCCAGGGCGACGACCACGTCACGGCGGCCTGTCCGATCCAGGCGCAGGTTTACTTTTCTGCGTGAAGCACACACACAAGCACGTACACATTGGGCTATACTCCGCTTCAAGGGTCACCCGTGATTGAATTTTAAGACACATACACACCCAATAAGCCGGTACACCGTGATAGTGTTCGGTTCCATAGCAAGGAACCTGCGGCGGTTACCTCTTCCCACGTGAAGTGTCGTGCTTTCGCTTCTTCAGCTCGTCTTGATCTTCGCGTTCCGACTGTGATAGACTGTCCAATGCAGCTCCGGGCAAGTCTGTTCGTGCAACTCTGGAGAATAGAGGTGCCGGTGCCCGCCGACGCTGTGGTCCCCCCGTCTTGGGTGGTCTGCGCCGCGTGCTCGGAGCCCGGCCACCTGATGTGCAGCGGCTCCGGCGTCGAGTGCTGGGATGTCGTGCAAATGTACTGCGCCAAGTGCCAGGGCGGCGACCACGTCACGGCGGCCTGTCCGATCAGTGGTGCAGGTTTACTTTTCTGCGTGAAACACGCACATGCACGTACTCATTGGGCTATACTCCGCTTCAAGGGTCACCCGTGATTGAATTCCAAAGGCAAAAAAGAGATGCGATCAGAGTTTCCAGGCCAAAGAGAGAAGCTACCGCCCTGCTATGAAGAAGAAAGAAGCAAAAGAAAAAGGCCGTTCCTGGTCCAGGAACCTGACGGTCCACAGCTTGCAAAGCTTGAGTCGGAGGCAGCACAGTGCCACAACCCCGTCCGCTTTGCCGTGTGGCTGACCGTCTCGACGAGCTTATGTTCAGCGCAAGCGCCAAGCCCCAAGATGCGCCACGCCTTGATGCTTTAGTTTGGAAATCGGTAGCCACTTGACCCGTAGGCCCGCGGCTCTGCAGTACCGCCGAACACGTGCAGCTTGGCTCCCGTGTAGCAGGCTTTCCCTGGTGCCCTGCTTTGAAGAAAAAACGCCGCCTCACAGCGATGCGATCCGGAACTCAAATCCTGGAGGTGGTTTCAGATACCAATTGATCGTGACAGAGGGTCCTACTCGGAGTAATTCCGCTCCCCTGACACATTGCATGTGGGGGGCTTTAAAACACCGTCATCTTCTGTACCCTCTCCCTCTTATTTCGGCCACCAGGCAGCGAGAACAGTCACTTGCTGCCATATGGCGAGCGACTTCGGATCTCTCCCACCGTGCTCGAATCCCAGCCACGGTTTATGATCCCGCCCGTTGGCGCTGGCGCCCTTTGAGCCAGAACCGGTTTCCCTGTCTAGCCTTCCCCGGACAACCCCAGTAGCAACTGGCGCCTTACAGTTCAAGTCACTTCGATAGGACCTTCGAAGCGTCTCCTTTCCTCTCGCCGCACTCGACTCATCGCAGCAGAAACTATCCGGTGGTACTCAACAGCATGCCGATGACCCGCATAAAAAACGGGATTGTTTTCGCTGTGGGACACCCGCAGGGTGATCGCACTGGATTCACACAGGATTTGCGGTGTCACACCACGTGGATTTGCGGATGTCCCACCCTGATTTCACACTGGATTTACGGGTGTCCCACCCGGATTTCACACTGGATTTGCGAATGTCCCACCCGAATTTCACACTGGATTTGCGGGTGTCCCACCCGGTTTTCACACTGGATTTGCGGATGTCCCACCCGGATTACACGCTGGATTTGCGGATGTCCCACCCGGATTTCACACTGGATTTGCGGGTGTCCCACCCGGATTTCACACTGGATTTGCGGATGTCCCACCCGGATTTCACACTGGATTTGCGGGTGTCCCACTCGGATTTCACACTGGATTTGCGGGTGTCCCACTCGGATTTCACACTGGATTTGTGGGTGTCCCATCCGGATTTTACACTGGATTTGAGGGTGCGCCCACACCAGACACTTTGACCGCACAGTTAACTCCCCCTCTCTCTCTATTTTGCATCCCATTTCCTAGACAACATCTTCCTCGAAGAAGACTTGATGCTAGCATCAACCATTCATGAGAGGCAGTGCTCTGTCTAAACATTAAACTAAGATTTTCCCCGGAGCACACCACGCAGTTGGTTCAGCGTAAGAGAATTCACAGCCCACCGAGATATGACTGATCACACGGGCCCAAGGATGCTGCTTCTTGCCGAGTGTACGAAACCACCAAATAATAAATTAGTTCCCTGGAGTCAACCTCGCTCCGGGAGTTTCTCGGCCCATTTTTGGCACCGGGTATTTTGCATACTTCGGGCCTGGAGGCCCGGGTGCGAACCCGGCCGAGGACCTTTTCCCGGTCGAAAACGATTTTCGGGGTTTGCTGGCTTTCGGGTCAAATGTGCGGGACAATTCCCATTATAGTACACTTTCTTGTGTTTGTGCCCATCCTCGAACACATAACGAAAGGTCGTGTCGAAGCCACTGGGACTGGAGGAGGGGGGGAGCAAAGAGCGTAACGATGGAGGCGCAAGCAGATCCACTGATGGCCATCACGAAGGCGGCAGGATGGACGAACCCCTCCCAGACCGCCAACAACTTCTGCTTCCGCCGATGCGTGAACAATTTCAAGCACGAGCCGACCATGGAACTTGGTTTGCATCTTTCCCTTTCTTACACTTACCCCACTTGTATGAAGTACTCGCGACGGTTGTCAACTAACACAATCACAACGTGGAACCTGCTTGTATCAAGTACTCGCGACGGTTGCCAGCTACACAATTCAACGCGAAACCTGCTTGTATTAAGTACTCGCGACGGTTGCAATTAGACAATCACAACATGGAACCTGCTGGTATTAAGTACTTGCGACGGTTGTCAACTAACACAATCACAACGTGGCACCTGTTTGTATCAAGTACTCGCGACGGTTGCCAACTGCACAATCACAACGTGGAACCTGCTTGTATCAAGTACTCGCGACGGTTGCCAACTACACAATTACAACGCGAAACCTGCTTGTATTAAGCACTCGCAACGGTTGCCAACTACACAATCACAACGTGGAACCTGCTTGTATCAAATACGCGCGAAGGTTGCCAGCTGCCATCCCACGTGGAGGAGCCGACAAAGGAGCTGCTCCTAGTACTGTTCAACATGTCCTGGAAGCACTCTTTCGTTCTGAGCAATGCGCGAAGCACACATCGTCCCGGTTCCTGAACTCGGCATAGGACCATAGCCTCCCAGAAGGACACGCACATTGGTATACGATACCTTAAAGGAACCTTTACGACAATGGTCACCCGGAGACTTGAACCTCCCAGATCTCTAAACTTACACACCAAAACAGGCGAGAAAACGTGCATGTCACGATGCGCCAAGAAGTTCTACGAGGCCTACGATCTCACTGTCTCGAAGCGGATCGAATTGACCGAGTTAATCAAGGAAGACAAGTACGAGGCCACCGCTCGTCTCATCGGGGTCCCCCCGCAATCGCAATGATAGGCGGTCAGTGCGTCCGCCCCATGCGGCTCGCGACCTTTCGCTGCTGTCTCGGAGTGGGCCATCCTAGCTCTGTCCCATAGGCGCCAGCTCTTTGACGGCTCTTCGATCCGCCGAAATCCGCGGCACTGCCGACGGAAAAAAAAAAAGCTGACCCGCAAACCCGCAAACCCGCGTGTGGCAAGCCAGTTCCCTGCTGCAAGCTGGGCAAGTTTTGACCCCTGGAACTGTTAGAAATCGGCCGCAAGGATTGGACCCCATACGAGGCCACCTACATGTTGGCACGCCTTGGTGCGCGCTCTGCCTGTGTGTGCTTCGAAGTCGACCCGCCTGCATACCGATGGTCGGTAATAAAGTGCGTGTCTCAGCAATTTCACGAGCCTTCGTTCGTTACGAGGTACGTGTTCTCTTCGTGCAGAAAAGTCCAGTTCCGTGCGAGTACGTGTCTCCGCGATTCCACGGCTGTCCGTTGCAGGCAGAGGTTGTCTTTACGTGCAGAAGAGTCCAGGTCCTTTGCGGGGGGTCGCCGGCTTCGGTGCGGGCTCACGAGTGTGCTAGATTCGCAGCATCACTTGCAGTTTTATTTCCGATCACCTGCTGTGCTTGTGCCAGCTCCCGTGCACACTTTCCGCCGGCTGCAACTTGAGCTCTGGAGTTGCCACTTCCTGTGTCTGTCGAGCCGAAGCTGCACTTACCGTAGTTGGAATAGAGTTGAACTGGAGTAAAGCTGGAACGGGTAAATGACAGACCGGGTAAAACGTGGGACACGCGGGGGGTGTCCCAGGTAGTCACCTGCGTGACTGCACTAGCAGCCTCCTATGACAGGGCATCTAGGGTCGAGCTGAGTATATCACGACCCTGGTGCTTGCCCGCGCCCTTGGGTGCTCAATTCTGCGTACGCAAAGTCGCAAACGAAGAATCGAATAAATCGAAGAAATGCCGAACCGGGTTAAACCTGGGACACCCAGCCCCATTTTTGGGGGGTGTCACAGGGTTTACCCGGTTCAACATTAATCCGATTCCGGCAGCTCAGATCGAGGCGTCGTTCCAACATGCAACATGCCAACTTCCCGCGACTCCGAATGACACTACAGTTCGATGACCTGTCACTCGTTCAAACCCGAGACGGCCAATATTCTGCCGGTCAGGACGAGTCATATACCAAGCTCACGGCGCTTGTTCTGGTGCAGTGTGCTGTAGCGTACACCTGCAGATCACCTGCTATGCACGCGACATGCAACATGCCAGCCCCGACTCCGAATGACACTACAGTTCGATGACCTGTCATTCTCTCACACCTCAAACGCCCAGGGTTTCCCGGTCAAGTCTAGCCGTACTTGTTCTGGAGAAGGATAGAGCAGTTGAAGAAATGAGGCTTGAACCTTCGGAACAACAAGGCTCCTGAGTGCGTTACGCCCGGAGGTCCATTCGAACTCGCATAGACCCGGTTAGACACACGGGGTCCCAGCAACCCAAAACGCGAAACCTACCACTCAGGTGGTCCTAAAATGGGGATCGGGTTTGCGGGCGAAAATGCGGATCAGAAAATAACTGGTCGGGTGCTTGTTTAGGCTGAAATAATGGCTGCAGAACGCAAGAACAAGGCAGAATCACCTCCGCAAGGCAATTCCTCAAGGAAAATCATCAGAACCCCAAACTGGGGGTCGTTAGGACCCAAGGATGTGATTTTGAAAGTTGCCGTCCGCCGAAGCTAGTCGCGGTTTAGTTTGGGAAATCGGTAGCCACTTGACCCGTAGGCCCGTGGCTCTGCAGTACCGCCGCCTGTCGTGACTTCCATTGATGTTCGACGGGTCGTGCCCGCCCAGCTGGACCCGTGTAGTCGAGACACTCACAGTTTCACTGGGCGAGTTGATGCACCACGAAAAGTCGATTAGAGAACTTCACCCAGCCTTCAGGGTGTGGTTGGTCCGAAGAAAAATTTAAGTTTTCGATGCGCTACTGCTATCAGTTACAAAGACGTGTTCTTACTTCTCCCTTTCTTCTAGGCAGTTCTCGTCAGACAATACGAAGAGCAGAAACTCCGCCGGAGTGCGAAGCCGGGGCCCTGTTCTTCAACCTGACCGACACGACGGCGGACAACCTGACTATTGGCGATCAGCAATTGCGTGCTGCCCAGCTGAGGTCTGGTCTGGACATAAAACTGTCTGGTGAGAAGAAAATATTAGTTGGCAGCGTGTAACATACCACATCAGGCGAGATCCACTAGTCTTTTGCAAGCAAGCAGCTGCAGTACTGCCATGACACTGTGGGCACTCTGCTTCCCTGTTCTTTTTTCTGGGCCCTGTTCTGTGCTATCCTACGACATCACCATCACTCGATCAACCAGGAGGGGCGTAGTCTGACACTTTCCTGTCGTTGGGGAAAAGAAACTCATACACATACACATAACAAGAGACCCGTAGCCCGGCGGATGCAGGCCGCCCTCGCGGTGGCCTGCGCAGCACTGGCTGCGGCGCCTCTGACGGATGCGCCGGAAACGGGCGCACCGGCCACGACATCGCCGAGCGCCGACTTTAATTTGTTTGATGGGTCTTGCCCGCCCAGCTGGACACGGGTTGTCGACACACCGGCGGAGTGCGAAGCCGGGGCTCTGTTCTTCAACCTGACCGACACGACGGCGGACAACCTGACGATCAGCGACGCGGTGCTCGCGCAGCCGAAGGCCGACCTGCACATCAACTGCATCGTGATGGGCGGTTCCCTCTTCTGGAACCCCACAGGTTCCATCCGCACCTTCGCGACGCCAGGCGTGCAGACGATCTGCGTCGCGACCGCGGCGCAGCCGCCGCTGTTCGTCCTCCCGCCGTTCCTCGGCCCGTGGGATGCGATCGTGCCCGAAGAGCCTCCCGCCAGCCCCACCCCGGTGCCGGCCTCCGCGGCGCCGGGCACCAACCCGCCTGCGACGGCTGCGCCGGCGACCAGGGCGCCGGTCGTGCAGCCCGTGCCGGTCACGCCGAGGGAGACGCCGGAGTTCGTCGCGTCCGGCCCGGTGCTGTTCGACGTGAACGCGGTCAACGAGGCGACGACGGACGGGGCCTGCATCGAGTACGAGACCCTCAACGTCGCCGACAGCGCGCGCCTCGCCTCGTCGACGCACCTGCCCTGCCCCGGCGGTGGGTGCCCGAACAGCCAGGGCATCCCCGGGCAAGGCTTTCACAGAGGTGTGCGCGCTCTCTCTCCTCTCCGGATGCTGAGTAGGTAGCAGCTGGTGGTATCCACCGCTGCACCAAAACCGTGGGGTGTGTACACACAACCCACCATCCACTAGCACCTATCGTGGTATCGGTGTATGTGGTGGTATCCACAGCACCTTGGTACCATCACCTCGTAGGTATCACGGATGCTGAGTAGGTAGCAGCTGGTGGTATCCACCGCTACACCATACTCGTACACACAACCCACCATCCACTAGCACCTATCGTGGTATCGGTGGATGTGGTGGTATCCACGGATGAGCAGCTGATTGTATCCACCGCTACACCATACTCGTGGGTGTGTGCACACAACCCACCATCCTCTCTCGGTCTCGTTTCTCCTTTTTTAGGCTTGCTCTCTCTTCCCCGCCGACGAACGAGGACTGCGGACTTCCCGGGGTCGCAAGGGTTCCATGTCCGCCACTCCTGGATGGCATCCCGTAGGCCCGTGGCTCTGCAGTACCGCCGAACACGCGAAGCTTGGCTCCCGTGTAGCAGGCTTTCCCTGGTACCAGCTCCTATCAAAAATAAGAACACGAATAACCTCACCAACCACGGTGCCCCGAGCGCCTTAACTGTGGCGAGCAACGAACAGTTTTACCCTGCAAATCTACCCAGAAAATCACCTTATATTAGGCGGAAACAACCCGCACCACGTGAAGCACCGCAAGTGTCGCGAAACCCAAGCACCACTCTGCGAGAAAATACATATGGTACGATGCCAAAAGGGGGGGGGGGGGGGCAGTGCTGATACTAAGCCTGAGACCCAAAACGAAGTTGCTAACCCTGGGGGGGGGGGGGTTACCCCCCCCCCCCTCCTGGTGCAACCCACTGTGGACCTACTGTGGGACCCACCTTAGCTAAATTCTCTAAGGTGAAATGGTGGAAAAAGTGGGTCAAATTCTTTTTTTTCGAGTGCTTTTTTGGGAGGATTTGGGCCAAAAAAAAATTTTTTTTTCTTGGTCGCTGCTGAGGAAACCACCTTAGAGCGGTCACCACCCTGCTGCACACAGGCCCTGCAGGAGGGGGGGGTGTTTAGGGGGGGGGGTACCCACCCACCCCTCGTTGCCGTCCGGCTGACAACGATGCCGAGTTTAGGGGCCTTAGCATCAGCACTGGGGGGGGGGGGGTTTGGGCGGAAAAATCCCCGCATAGTTCACCAGGGTCTGACGGGTACTGAGGCCCCATACCCTTCCTAAAACATCATTCTGCGTTCAAATACGCCCTCAGAAGCCTCCGGAGAGCCTTCTATGATGTCCCAAATGCGATTTTGTGGGTTTTTAGGGGGTCCCCCCGCCTGCTGGCCGTAAACCGCCATAGTAGACACATATGCAACCTGATGCTGGGTCGCTTCTCTGTGCAAAATCCCAGCCCAAACACACGTTTTCGGCGTTCTCTAGCACTCTCCAGGTGCATTCGACCCTCGGGCTTCGTAGTTTCTTTCACTCACAGGTGTTCCGGGACGTGCAAAGATAAGGAGAATGGCCCCCTGCATTGGGGACAGACCGAACTACGCCCTGCCTGTCTGTACAGGCTTTGCCGGCTTTGGCGCCATATGCACCGTTTCGGGCTTCGTTTGTGCTGCTTTGGGGTCCCACTAAGAACTCTGGTCTGATTTGCGGGACGCTTTTCCTCGGTTTTGGCGCCGGTCACCACCCTGCTGCACACAGGCCCTGCAGGAGGGGGGGGGGGTGTTTAGGGGGGGGGGTACCCACCCACCCCTCGTTGCCGTCCGGCTGACAACGATGCCGAGTTTAGGGGCCTTAGCATCAGCACTGGGGGGGGGGGCAAGGGTACCTGTAAATCCAGGGTCTCCGGGGCCCGGGCCCGGGCCCCGGGCCCCGGGTTAGCGCTAGGGTCCAGATAGGGTCCAGGCCCACGGTAATCACGCCATCCAAGGATGGAATCGTCAATATTGCAGCTTCCACAACAAGCGGAGAGCAAGACGAGAAAAAATCAAGAAATAAACTTGATAAAATTTGATAAAAAAAGCTCACAGTCGTGCATTTACCATAGGGGCTGAGCGGGCGGAGGCTCTAAGGTGAAATGGTCAAAATGCCCTGGGAAAAATGTGGGACAAAAACTTTCCGAAATGCGAGTTTTTAGGGATTCCGGCCCAAAAAAAAAATTTTTTTTTTTCAACACCCACCTTGCCACCTGTGACCTTGGGTGACTGAGCCGTGGTACCCTTTAGACAGCCAGCTAGACCTGCCAGAACCTGAAAACCTCCTTCAGGTTTCGTGGCTGTGTCGAAAAATACATTCCGAGGACGTTTTTGAACGCTTTTGAATCCGTTGAGCTCAAGGACAGTCTGGGGCCCTGGAATGGAATTGTAAACGAATTGCATCTCGTACCAGAGAGTTTTTCCTTTGGTAATCGTTCAGGGCCAAAACCCTGGAAAATTTTCCAGGGCCCGGGCCCCGAGTTACAGGTACCCCTGGGGGGGGGGGGGGGGGTTTGGGCGGAAAAATCCCCGCATAGTTCACCAGGGTCTGACTGGTACTGAGGCCCCATACCCTTCCTAAAACATCATTCTGCGTTCAAATACGCCCTCAGAAGCCTCCGGAGAGCCTTCTATGATGTCCCACATGCGATTTTGTGGGTTTTTAGGGGGTCCCCCGCCTGCTGGCCGTAAACCGCCATAGTAGACACATATGCAACCTGATGCTGGGTCGCTTCTCTGTGCAAGATCCCAGCCCAAACACACGTTTTCGGCGTTCTCTAGCACTCTCCAGGTGCATTCGACCCTCGGGCTTCGTAGTTTCTTTCACTCACAGGTGTTCCGGGACGTGCAAAGATAAGGAGAATGGCCCCCTGCATTGGGGACAGACCGAACTACGCCCTGCCTGTCTGTACAGGCTTTGCCGGCTTTGGCGCCATATGCACCGTTTCGGGCTTCGTTTGTGCTGCTTTGGGGTCCCACTAAGAACTCTGGTCTGATTTGCGGGACGCTTTCCTCGGTTTTGGCGCCCACTTTCACTGTTCTAAGGCCTGTGCAGGCTCTACCGGCATCATTTTATGCTATTCTGGTGATTCTGCAAGGCTTCGTGAACGAAGTAGGACAAGCGTTGTAAGCGAAGAGGTCACGTTAAGTAACAGGCGATCATCAGCCGTTCTCAATCGTCGTCGAAGCGGTTGACTACGACGCGTTCACTTCATGATTTTGAAGCAGGCTTCACCGCTTTCAGGGCAGGCTTTCAGAGCTTTCCTGGCAATGTCTTCCCTTCTGGCATCTTTCTCACCCATGGCTGCAAAGTGCTTCTCGCTGGATGACTTGCACAGGCGGCACATGACCCGAGGGATGTGTGGCAAGCTCTCTCTGTGCAGTGAGCTTGGTCAGACAAACTGTGTGGCGCACACACCCGCCATGGTCGGCAGTATCACCTGGGCCACAGTTTGAGTCCTGTTCCGAGACCCGCTCACGGTGAAGTGGCGCCTACTGGGTCGCTTCCTCTCCAGCTTCGGCGCAAAGTCTTCACCACTGGATGCACTTTGAACGGTGAAAGTGGGCACCAAAACCGAGCAAAGCGTCCCGCAAATCAGACCAGAGTTCTTAGTGGATCCCAAAGCAGCACAAACGAGACCAAAACGGTGCACATGGCGCCAAGGCGGCGCAATTCGACCCCAAAGCCTGTATAGACAGGCAGGGCGTGGTACGGTCTGTAGGGTCCATTCGCCTTGTTTTTGCACACCCCGGAACACCTGTAAGCGAGATAATTTATGAAGTCCGAGGGTCGAATGCACCTGGAGAATGATAGAGAACGCCGAAAACGTGTGTTTAGGCCGAGATTTTGCTCCGAGGAGCGACCCAGCATCAGGTTGCATATGTGTCTTCTATGGCGGTTTACGGCCAGCAGACGGGGGGACCCCCTAAAAACCCATAAAATCGCATTTGGGACATCATAGAAGGCTCTCCGGAGGCTTCTGAGGGCGTATTTGAACGCAGAATCATGTTTTAGGAAGGATATGGGGCCTCAGTACCCGTCAGACCCTGGTGAACTATGCGGGGATTCTTCCGCCCAAACCCCCCCTTTTGGCATCGACTCCACGACTTCGTGAACTTTGCGGGGACTTGCATGAGAGGCAGTGTCCTGCCTAAACATTAAACTAAGTTTTCCCCCCCCCCCCCCCCCCCCCTTTTGGCATCGACTACATATAAACGCGGACAACAGACCGGTACGGGCTACAAGGCAACCCCTGCTCAACTTGTAGAACGTGGGGGGCCCAAGACTACACTCCACGAAGGAATGTACTTGGTGTCGGTCACAAACAGTCCCGGACATGGCTAGCCATAACCCAGAACGAAAGCGTGCACTTAATATACAACCCGTAACCACATAGCCCTTTCTTGCTCTAAGAGAACCCATTCATGAACGGTCACACGGAGACCCTAAAACCCCGGAATTTCAAGCGAACTTTAACTCTAGGGTGGCAGCGTGCTGTGCTAAATGTAGTCTCCACCTTTCTTTACCGCCACTCACAAAATCAGGCCGCATCGATGACTTCGGGTGGATGTCCGGCGTCACGTCAAACAGCCCGAACCCGATCTGGTACGAAATGGACGCGGGCGGGCTGGTGTTGGTCAGCGGCGTCGTGCTGCAGGACGGCAGGACACCGAACGGCGGCGCCGCGTGGGTCAAGCTGCTCCGGCTGGAGCACAGCGCCGACCGCAGCACGTGGGTGAGTCTAACGGCCGACGGCGGCTCAGAGTTCTTTGTGGGGTCCGGCGGCGCAGACCGCACCGTGGCCGTTAGGGCGGAGCTGCCTGTGCTGACGCGGTACATTCGCATCTTCCCGGAGACCTGGGAGGCCTGGCCCTCGCTGCGCGCCGGGATCCTGCGGTGCACGGGCCGCGCCGTGTCGATCGGCGGGATCACCCTGCACTTCGACCAGGCCACCGCCGAAGGCGCGCTGGCCCTTGCCCAGGGGCAGGTCGTCTCCGCCGCTGGCGCGTTCGAAGCGCTCACGCTCTTCGGGGTCACCGGCTACCGGCAAACCCTCGGACGCCCCGACGGGTTCATCGCCGGCTGGGTTACAGCCGCGGTGTACCAAATCACGTTCACGAGCCTGTTCGACGGTCGTGTCGACCCCCTCGTCGCAGGGTTCTACGTCCGGAACGCCTCTCTGGTCACCTCCATGGACACCGGCGCTGGAGCCGTCGGCGCCGGCGTGGCCGCAAGTGTGCCGTTTTCGAACGAGCCGCGCGCGACGCCGTTGAACCTGGCGGAGGCGACGCCGCAGGAAAAAGAAGAAATCCGGCAGCGGGAGGACGGCGGAGCCGGCGAAGACGACAACACCCGGTACGTGGTGGCCACGGTCGTGATCGCGCTGATCATCTTGGCCGGCGTGCTGGCCTTCGCCGCGTACCGCATCGTGCGCCGGTACGAGGAGGCGATGCGGCACCGCAAGTGGGTGCAGCGGGGGCGGGAGAAGGCGCACAAGCGGCTGCCGGACGGCGTCGCCTCCATCCGGTGGCACGCGTCGCCCCCCGGCGACGCGAGGTACCAGCAGTCGCTGCCGGGCTCGTGGCACTCGCCGCATCAGGCCAGCACCAGCCCCAACCCCATAGACGGCATTTTCCCCTCGGCCAGCCCGCAGTCCTGATTACATACCGGTAGGTGCTCCAAACACGAGAGCATTCTCAACCCGTTCTATGCGCTGTCATCAGGATGCACAAGTTGGAGTAGATTGAGCCGGTCCGTCCCTATCTCTTGAAACTGCATCGAAGTGCCTGCCGCCGTTTATCACGGTGAATCACGGTCCACCACGGTCTATCAGGTCCATCCCTAGTCCCTAGAGCTGCTCGAATTGCCCGGTGCTGTATTCTTCGGTCTATCACGGTCTATCAAGAGGGGGTGGACCGGCACATAGATGGGAAGGCAGGGCATTGCAATGGGGCTTGGCGCCCCGCTGATTACAACACCGGTGGAGACAGTCAACGACAGATCAGAGCGGACGGGGCTATGACATTGTGCTAGCTTCTACTCAAGCTTTCGCATGCTGCGGTTGACCGTTACGCTCTTGCATCAGAGTGAACTACTTGTTGTTCTCAACTGCCCTGCCGGTTGAAAGCTTGCAATGCTTGGAGATGGTTACGTGTGGTGTTCGAAGCAGCGATGGACATGTTCTCACTGCTGTGGGGCGGAGCTGAGAGAGGAAAGCTTGTTCTCGGCGCCAGTCTCAGCGCGGCACCGGAAGTGGTGCAAGGGACAAGGTGCACAAGCGCCTGCTGCACGGGGCCGCTCAGCTCCATCCCACAGAGCGACGGGTGTGTACAAATGGCAGAGACGTTCTTGGCGCCAGTCTCAGCGCGGCACCGGAAGCAGGTGCAGCGATGAAGGGATAACGTGCAAGAGCGGCTGTCGCACGGGATCCCATCTGGTGGCACTCGCAGGCGGCTGTTTCGGCCCCGGCCACCACCATCGACGGCATTCTCCCACCGTCCAGCCCCCGACCCATTCGGGGGCACTGGGCAGAACACACTCCACTCGCCGCCGCTGCGTTGAAGAAGCAGGGCCTCTAAGACCGCTTCGTGCTTGGTGGCCTTTTTGCAACCAAAATTCACTCGTAACGAAAAATCTCGCAGATTCTGCAAAAAAATAATCAGAGGGGCCTGCGCCGCCCGTGCGTATCTTGCCGACGAAGGGGCAACCTACACAAAGCGAAGCCTGAAGGCATGCAGAGTGGTTGGCAGGCCTGACACAATTTGCACACAAGTGCAAACAGGGACCACCACTTCTTGATCTACCGTAATTGGAATAATGTTGAACTGGACTAAAGCTGGAACGGGTAAATGACAGACCGGGTAAAACCTGGGACACCCGGAGGGGTGTCCCAGGTAGTCTCCTGCGTGACTGCACCAGTTATGGGGCTGCAGCCTCCTCTGACAGCGGCATCTAGGGGTCGAGCTGAGTATTGAGAACCCCATGGTGCGGGCAAGCACCAGGGTCGCGATGTTCTGCAAAGGTACGCAAAGTCGCAACCCCCCCCCCCCCCCCAAACCATTGGTGCTGCACACGGCAACCCCATGCCCACTGTGCTCTGCGGAGTTTACTTCGCAGATTGCCACCGTAAAAAGAAGACAAGTCAGTGCTGCCTAGCAAGTCGCAGTCACAATCAGGGCGAGTGCCCTGAGTTTTTAACTGATTGCTTAGACACGGTTGTAGGGGCCTTCTCCCTGTGACGGATTCGCCTGTGCTCTCGTAGCACGGGTGGTCCTGGCTGTGACGAGCTACGAACAGCCGCCTGACAAACCAGACTCACACCGCTGTCCTGTCTGCAGACACTCAGGTTCCGCGCTGTTGATGGTCCGCCTTATGTGTCCGTGGCTTGAAGGACCGAAACACGGCGCAGACGGGACCAGTGCGGTGTTGAGCACATATCCATTCCAAGCACGTTCTTGCAATCCCCCCCCCCCCCCAAAAAAAAAAAAATGCCGAACCGGGTAAAACCTGGGACACCCAGGCCCATTTTGGGGGGTGTCCCAGGTTTTACCCGGCTCAACATAAAGGGGGGGGTCGAATAATAACACTGTGTTGTTATTCGATTTGTCGAAAAATAAAAAAAGAGGACTAAGCTTATCGGAAGCACTTAAGTCGGGAAAATATATATCGGAACTGCTTCCGTTATATATTTTTCTGCTTCCGTTATATATTTTCTGCTTCCGTTATATATTTTCAAGCTTCCGTTATATATTTTTCCCAGCTTCCGTTATATATTTTCCAGCTTCCGTTATATATTTTCCAGCTTCCGTTATATATTTTCCAGCTTCCGTTATATATTTTCCAGCTTCCGTTATATATTTTCCAGCTTCCGTTATATATTTTCCAGCTTCCGTTATATATTTTCCAGCTTCCGTTATATATTTTCCAGCTTCCGCTATATATTTTCCAGCTTCCGTTATATATTTTCCAGCTTCCGTTATATATTTTCCAGCTTCCGTTATATATTTTCCAGCTTCCGCTATATATTTTCCAGCTTCCGTTATATATGCTATGTTCTGATAAATATTGGAGTGTTTCCATAAGTCACCACACAGAAATGCAGGCCCAAAGTCACCGGAGAAAGCCTAACTAGATAACGAAGAAAGCCTAACTAGAGAAACAAAAGAGGAACAGCAACAGGATGGAAAGGCAACGAGACGCATCTGGAAACCCCCGACAGCAAAATCAGCAGCAGCTTCCGCACCAGCTGCAACTTCCGCAGTTTCAGCACCCGCAGCAGTTTCAGCACCAGCAGCAACTTCCGCACCAGCTTCACCAGGCACAGTACCACCCGCAGCAGTTTCAGCACCCGCAGCACCACCAGCCGCACCAGCACCAGCAGCAGCACCAGCAGCATTTTCAGCCCCAGACTGCACAGTCCGTACTCCTACCCGGCGGGTTATCCGGGTTACTACAACCCAGTGCCCTCCTACGGTCCGGGTGCCTATATGGACGCACCATACAACCCGCATCCAGACGCACCGCGAGGCGCAGCCTCTGGGCACGTGCGAGCAGCACAGCATCAGGCCGCACCACGGGCAGAAAGAGCAGCCCCACCAGCGGCCAGGGAGGTGCAGGCGCAGCATCGGGACGCACCACGAGCAGAAGAAGCAGCCCCACCAGCTGCCGGGCTGCAAGCACAGCATCGGGACGCACCGCAAGCAGAAGGAGCAGCCCAGGGCAGCAGGTCGCAGCAGCGGAAGCAGAAGACGTGACGATGGGCGGGGTGAAAAGTGAGGATTGCTTCGCGAAGTGGGAAGACTGCAGGGGGCTCTCCTCAGCCACGCGAGCAAAACAGGGAGATTCTTTAAGAAGGTCTTCTCTAGCGAAGTTCGAGGTCAATGGAAGGTGAGGTGTTGTGATGCGGCGTGCAGCTGGAGTTATGGCGAAGAAAGAGTCTATTGAGGTTGGGCACCAGGTCAAGGTAGTGAGCGTACGCGGGGTACGCCAAGGTAGTGACACGCGGGGTAACGGGGGCCGTTTGGAAGCAACACACATCGTTGCTTAGCACCTCACATGGGGTAGCCTCTGCCCGAAAGACGCTGCAGGCAGACCACGAGACGTCGCTCTCGTATACTGCAGTGCAGCGCCTGCAGCAGAAGGCGCAGCGGGTGGAAATGGAAGAATTCGCCCGCGAATACGGGCTTGTGCGGCCCTATTTGCGTGCCATTGCAGACGCAAACCCGGGGAGCGTGTGGAGTGTAACCCCTGGTCCCCCAGACAACGACAGCGAACCGGTGCACTTCAAGTGCGCCTTCCTGGCCCTCGCCAGCTCAAAGAGGGCTCTTGCCGGGGCTCTACCCCAGATCTTCTTGGATGGAACCGCGCTGCATGGTGGTTTCGGGGGTGTGGCCTTAGTGGCCTGCTGCAAGGACGCCCACCGGAACATCGTTCCGTTGTGTGGCTGGTAAAGCTGATGCGGAAGTTGCTGCTGGTGCTGAAATGCGGAAGTTGCAGCTGGTGCGGAAGCTGCTGCTGGTTTTGCTGTCGGGGGTTTCCAGATGCGTCTCGTTGCCTTTCCATCTTGTTGCTGTTCCTCTTTTGTTTCTCTAGTTAGGCTTTCTTCGTTATCTAGTTAGGCTTTCTCCGGTGACTTTGGGCCTGCATTTCTGTGTGGTGACTTATGGAAGCACTCCAATCTTTATCAGAACATAGCATATATAACGGAAGCTGGAAAATATATAGCGGAAGCTGGAAAATATATAGCGGAAGCTGGAAAATATATAACGGAAGCTGGAAAATATATAACGGAAGCTGGAAAATATATAACGGAAGCTGGAAAATATATAACGGAAGCTGGAAAATATATAACGGAAGCTGGAAAATATATAACGGAAGCTGGAAAATATATAGCGGAAGCAGAAAAAATATATAGCGGAAGCTGGGAAAAATATATAACGGAAGCAGCTTCCGTTATATATTTTCCCGACTTAAGTGCTTCCCTTATGGTTAAGTCCGATAAAAAAAAGTTCCGGGGTAGCCGAACAGTAGCAGGATCAAATAGTGGTAGTGTTTTTAGACAACCAGACGTGTGTCAAATAACTGTTATTATTCGACCCCCCCCCTTTACATCCAATTACGGTATCTTGTCGGCACAGATAGCTGAAGGCCGAAGCCTCGTACAGAGCTTTGCACGCCAGCAGTGGTGCCCACAACCCCTTCTCCAGTAAGAAGGAAACCCTCTCCGATTCAGGGTCGTCCCTTCGGTGCACATCGGTAGATATATATATATATATATATATCTATGTGCTCAAAAGAAGGCTCGCCGAGAGCATTTGAGCTCGAAATCGGCTCGCAAACATGGTTTTTGGGGGGCCGTAGGTCCTATACCCCACTTGTCCAGTATCTTACTGTGCCAGAAAACATCTGCCCAAACCCCCCCCCCCCTTTTGGCATCGTACCATATATATATATATATAGCCCTTTGTGACCCGTGGCTCTGCAGCCGAACACGCGAAGCTTGCAACTGCCGGCCTTCTCGAGCATATCTTACAATGCAGGGGTGCTCATTCGAACAAGAAGCCCAAAAGAATCACTGTTCCAGACAAGTCCGCAAGTCTGTCTCGGGAACGACTTTGCGCAACCTTCCTTTCCTCTTGAAGAGTAGTCTATTGTGTGTTTAGCTAGCCGCGTTTGTAGCCCGGATCGCCCTCGGTCTTTCCTCCTTCTTATTGTACATCCGTGTAGTACTCAATCAACAGGTATACCTTTCGCTGCGACGAGGAGAAAGAGCTTTTTGGGCTTTTCCGTCGTGTTCGCGCGGCCAAGCTGCTTCTCTCCTGGTCGCGCAAAGGCAGAAGAGAAAAAATAAAATACTCGAGGAGCTGCCTTGTGCTTACTTCGAAGGAGGCTAGAGGGGGAGAAAACAATACAACTACAAAGTGGGTCTTTTTTGTTACGCCCGCCACTGAAGCCAGATTCGCCTGTGTTTCGTGTGGGCTACAGCACATTTACCTCCTTCGATCTTTTGCAGCTGGCAGCCTCCTCAAGTATTTCCTACAAAAAGCAGGTGCTTATACATACTACCTACATACTACCTATACATACACCCTGTAGTGCCTGTGGTACTACGTGTGGTGGTATGTGGTGGTATGTGATACCACGTAGCATCAGGAGGTGGGTGGATATCCCATCCTGCATCCTGTAGCTGCTACGGTATCGTGGTAGTATACACACATACGTAGTATGGTGGTATACATACTACCTACATACTACCTACAGAGTACCCTGTAGTGCCTGTGGTACTACGTGTGGTGGTATGTGGTGGTATGTGATACCACGTAGCATCAGGAGGTGGGTGGATATCCCATCCTGCATCCTGTAGCTGCTACGGTATCGTGGTAGTATACACACATACGTAGTATGGTGGTATACATACTACCTACATACTACCTACAGAGTACCCTGTAGTGCCTGTGGTACTACGTGTGGTGGTATGTGGTGGTATGTGATACCACGTAGCATCAGGAGGTGGGTGGATATCCCATCCTGCATCCTGTAGCTGCTACGGTATCGTGGTAGTATACACACATACGTAGTATGGTGGTATACATACTACCTACATACTACCTACAGAGTACCCGGTAGTGCCTGTGGTACTACGTGTGGTGGTATGTGGTGGTATGTGATACCACGTAGCATCAGGAGGTGGGTGGATATCCCATCCTGCATCCTGTAGCTGCTACGGTATCGTGGTAGTATACACACATACGTAGTATGGTGGTATACATACTACCTACATACTACCTACAGAGTACCCTGTAGTGCCTGTGGTACTACGTGGTGGTACTACGTGGTGGTATGGTGGTAGATACCACACCTCGTGGGTGCACGGAGGAGCTGAGGATGGCATCCCGAGCTCGTCCTCAGGACCTCGAGGTCATCCTGAGGGTCTATCGGTAGCTAGTATACACACCTACGCAGTATGTGAGTAAGAGCATTGTCGGGCAACACAAAATGGAAAAGCAACTACTCAAGCTGTGTGCGGGCCTGCAAAGAACGAAAGCTAGACTCACCCGACGACTAGCGACTCGGGCTGGCAGCTGCTGGTGCCCCAGGCCGTCGGTTCTCTCGCTTCCTTTTTTCTGACTTCTTTTTTTTGGACAAGAGCTAGCGCGTCGTCACAACGGGGGGCGGAATACCCGACATAGCAAACAGCCTCGGCATGTGATCATCCGAGGACTTTGAAACCCCGGAACGAAAGACGCATGAAACCCCGAACCAGGAAGAATAAGCTCGCTGCCGCTGAATACTCCACCATCTCCCTATAAGAAAAGATGTTCGGCGGGCACTCGAATCGCGAGCAAGAACAGCGCGAGTTTCTGCAGCGGCTCCTCGCCACGGCGGTGCTGCAGGGCGCTGTGCTCGGAACCGGGTTCTGCATGCTGTCGCGGTTTCTCCACGGCGGCATGCGAAGCCGCACTGTGAAGATCGGCGACAGCTGGGTGACGGCGACCGGGTCCGAGGTGCCGCTGCTCGACTGCATCACGCAGCCCCACGACATCGCGACCGACCTCACCAAGCTGGCAGACCGAATATACGGCATCATAAACGGACCCTTTCACCCGAAGGCTTTGAAGCCCCGTTAACTGTAAATTGTCAACACACACACGGTGGTGACGCACACACACGGTGGTGTAAGCGAAGAACAAAACCTTTTGGCATCCTACCATAGTACCGGTAGTATGTACCAGTATACGGTACCATAAATGGACCCTTTCGACGACGATTACCCCAAGACTCTAAAACCCCGGATTCTCAAGCGACCTTTCACACTGAAGCATTGCGCATGAAGCCGAACCAGGAAAAAGAAGTTCGCTGAATACACTCCCCGCATCCTACATAGAAAAGATGTTCGGCGGGCACTCGAATCGCGAGCAAGAACAGCGCGAGTTTCTGCAGCGGCTCCTCGCCACGGCGGTGCTGCAGGGCGCTGTGCTCGGAACCGGGTTCTGCATGCTGTCGCGGTTTCTCCACGGCGGCATGCGAAGCCGCACTGTGAAGATCGGCGACAGCTGGGTGACGGCGACCGGGTCCGAGGTGCCGCTGCTCGACTGCATCACGCAGCCCCACGACATCGCGACCGACCTCACCAAGGTCGGCGGGCTGGCGGACGCGAAGAAGGTCATCAAGCAGTGCATCATCGCGCCGTTCCAGTACGCGGACCAGTTCGCTGCCGGATCCCTTCGCTCGCCCCCCAAGGGGGTCCTCCTGCACGGACCGCCAGGGACGGGCAAGACGCTGCTGGCGAAAGCGATTGCGAAGACATGTGGCGCGACCTTCCTCGAAGTGAAGGTGGAAAGCATCTTCGGCAAGTGGCTGGGGGAGAGCGAGCAAACGGTCGCCGCCGTCTTCTCGCTCGCGCGCAAGGTGCAGCCGTGCGTGGTCTTCGTCGACGAACTCGACAGCCTGCTGTCGCACCGGAATTCGATGGACAACCACGCCTACTCCAACGCGAAGACAATCTTCCTCCGCCACTGGGACGGGTTTGCCACCGACGAGCGGCGACACCGCATCGTCGTCATCGGCGCCACGAACTGCCCCGAATCCCTGGATGCCGCAGTTTTACGGCGGTTGAGCGTCAAAGTGCCCGTTCCGTATCCATCGCTCGACGAGCGCAGGCAGATTTTGAACATCCTGCTGTCGGGAGAAGATCTGCAGCACGTGGAGGTCCCCAAAATCGCGGCCATGACGAAGAACTATTCGGGGGCGGACCTGAAGGAGCTCTGCCAGGACGCGTGCCGAACGCAGGTGTACGAGACGTTCGACCACGACACGGTCAGGGGCCTTGACCACGCGCATGCGCCGGAGTCGCAGGGCACGGGGTTCTCGTCCCTAGTCGGGTACTTCACCGGCGGCGGCCGGCGGGAGCCGCCGCCGCGGAAGCCGCCCGGCGCGGCGCGGGCGATGGCGCCGCTGACCACCGACATGTTCATCAGCAGCATGCGCAGCGTCCAGGCGAACGACACGTTCGCGGCCAACCTTCGGTCCAAAAACTACGCGTTTTCCCGCCGCGAAGACCTCGACTGAGGGGACTTCGGATAACTTCTTTTCGGGCTTGCACCTCTAACTCCCTGCACGCAGGAAGAGCTAAATTTGAGAATTAAGTTCCAGCCTCGGGATAGTTGAAAGGTACATTACGGCTAAAACCGTACACCGCGAGAGTCGGAGAAGAAAGGGAAACTAGAGTTTTCGTCGATCGCACTACCCTGAGCCCAAATCCTGGACGTGGTTTCAGGTGGCAAATTGGCAAATGACCATGATCAGAAGGTCCAACTTGGGCGGTGCAGTTTCCTCACACATATATATCTATTGCACGTGGCTATAAAAAAAAAAAAAAAGGCCACGTGAATGAAGGAGATTTTGGAAATGCCGTGCGTAGTAGAGGTGAAAGTCCTTTTGTTATGGGGGTCAACTCTCTAGAACGGAAGGATGAACTTACGTGGACCGCTCATCTGCGATGGGTAACTCAGTCGTCGGATCTGATCGGAGGAAATCGATACCGACAATGCGATGTTGAGTAGTCCAGGTAGTCGTTCGGGCCGTTCTATACCTTGTACTTCCGTGCGCTTCTTCTTTTGAAGAAGCGCACGGAAGTTCCAAGGTTTCCGAGGCGGTTGTAGAGGTTGGCCAGACGCCAACATGCCAATCCTTGTCACGCACTCTAGCAGTAGTGTCATTGGAAATGACTCTTCCTTTTCTTCAGGCGCGGAGGAACTACTGTACGCTAGCCCGTCAGTAAGACCGTCTAGCCCCGTCTTGCCCTACAGAACAGAAAAGAAGAGCGTGTTTTGCATTCCTCTGGTGTAGCGGTGAGCTCTCCAGACTCGAATGCGCGTTGGAGAAAAACTTCCGGGAATGCCTGGTTGCAGTAGCGAATGGTTTTCGAAAGACGATGCCGGCCAAAAAAGGCGAGATACCAAAGACCATGGCGGCAAAAACTGGAAAAGTAAAAAAGTGCGAAGAGAAACAGTCTAGAAAGCAAGCTCGGCGACCACCAGCAGCGCTGGCTCGAAGAATCTCGACAGAAGACGCGGGAAGAGGCCATACTGCGCGAGCTCAACGCACAGCTCTCAGAAGTCCATGCAGGAAGCCGGTGCATCCTGTTCTTGTCGTCTAACGTGACTACTCAAGTACTAGTCATACCTTTGCACGTTCCCGCAGGATCAGACACCCCATGGAGAAGAGGCAGACTGCACGACCTTAACACAGTTCAAGGCTCTTGCCGAGAAGTTCACACAAGAAGCACCTCAAGTACTCGTCATGTCGTTTGATATTGCTGAACGGTAGCAGAGGTTTTCCCATGCAGGACCACACTCCACCGCCCTCCCAGCTCCGGAATCTCACCAAGCATTGGTCACCCGTTCGGGTGCGCGTCCCATCAGTGATGGCGACACCCGACATTGAGATATCCAGGTGGCGGCAGAAGCTGCACGTTGTCCAGGAGCACGGCCAGAAGTGGAGGGTTCGAGGAGAAGGCGTGCACGCGAAGCTCAGCGAAGACTGAAGGCGTGGGGCCAGACTACAGCTCTCCGCACAGGTCAAGATTCCTCTCTCTCGCCGAAAAAGAAGCATCTAAAGGCAAAGCAACAGCTACACAACTACTCGTCTTGTCTTTTGATATGAACCAAGACCTTCCCCCCGCACCAGATCCGAAATCTCAACAAGCATTGGCCACCCGTCGGGTGCGCGTTCCATCAGTGATGGCGACACCCGACATCGAGATATCGAGGTGGCGGCTGAAGCTGGACGTTGTCCAGGAGCACGGCCAGAAGTGGAGGGTTCGAGGAGAAGGCGTGCACGCGAAGCTCAGCGACCAGGAGCGATGGCTCGAAGGCTGCCGGCACGTGAAGGCGCGGGAAGAGGCCCGACTGATCGACCTCAACGCGCAGTTCAAAGCTCTTGCCGAGAACAGGAAGCACACCGCAAGGCAGTGCAACCCGTGCTTGTCGTCAAGGTCAAGCGACTACTCAAGTACTCGTCGTATCTTTTGATATTCGTACACGTATCCAAAGGACCAGACACCCCCATGGAGAAGAGGCAGACTGCACGAGCTCAACACAGTTCAAAGCTTTCGCCGAGAGCACGGTAGCATAGCACAAGTCTTCCCCCGCAGGATCACACTCCACTTCCCCCCAACAACGACCCCCACATCACACCAAGCATTGGCCACCCGTTCGGGTGCGCGTCCCATCAGTGATGGCGACACCCGACACTCGTGGCGGCAGAAGCTGGACGTTGTCCAGGAGCACGGCCAGAAGGAGGGTTCGAGGAGAAGGCGTGCACACGAAGCTCAGCGACCACTGGTCCGAAGACTAAAGGCGCAGGGCCAGACTACAGCTCTCTGCACAGTTCGAGACTCCTCTCTCTTGCCGAAAGAGAAGCATCTAAAGGCAAAGCAACTACGCGTCTTGTCTTTTGATATGAACCAAGACGCAGGATCACACACCACCTCCCCCCCAGATCCGAAATATCAACCAACATTGGCCACCCGTTCGGGTGCGCGTCCCATCAGTGATGGCGACACCCGACACTCGTGGCGGCAGAAGCTGGACGTTGTCCAGGAGCACGGCCAGAAGGAGGGTTCGAGGAGAAGGCGTGCACACGAAGCTCAGCGACCAGGAGCGATGGTCCGAAGACTAAAGGCGCAGGGCCAGACTACAGCTCTCTGCACAGTTCGAGGCTCCTCTCTCTTGCCGAAAGAGAAGCATCTAAAGGCAAAGCAATAGCTACACAACTACTCGTCTTGTCTTTTGATATGAACCAAGACCTTCCCCCCGCAGGATCACACACCACCTCCCCCCCAGATCCGAAATCTCAACAAGCATTGGCCACCCGTTCGGGTGCGCGTCCCGTCAGTGATGGCGACACCCGACATCGAGATATCGAGGTGGCGGCAGAAGTTGGACGTAGTCCAGGAGCACGGCCAGAAGTGGAGGGTTCGAGGAGAAGGCGTGCACGCGAAGCTCAGCGACCAGGAGCGATGGCTCGAAGACTGCCGGCACGTGAAGGCGCGGGAAGAGGCCCGACTGATCGACCTCAACGCGCAGTTCAAAGCCCTCGCCGACGAGGTCCACACCGAGCGCACGCTGAAGACGGACAACCCCGACGCCACTCCGGCCCCCCTCCCGCCCTGCGAATCCGACACAATTACCTCAATCGATCGCCCCGGGTCCTCGCAAGCAGAAGAACACAATCTAACGGTCGCCAGCTTGCACTCCAGACCCAGCCGGGCTGGCGCTTCGTTCAGCAGAGCGAGCACTGTGTCCGTTTCGCCGGACGGCACGGCCTGCCACCGTCCCAGCGTCCTGTCGGTGAAGGCCGAACGGAAGCGGCGGGACCGAACAGTGGAGGCCCTGCAGCGGCTGTTCAACCCGCCCCGGGCACCGACCCCTGCTGCGGCAGTCACCGGGAAGTCGCGTGTAGGCGTGCTGCCTGCGCTGTTGGTAGTGCCCGCCGGGCTCGAAGCGAGAAGCCTGCGGGCGGCGGGCGCCGCTGCCGGCGGACAGCCTCAGGTGGGTGATAGGCACAGCCGGCCCCTGTCCAAGGGTGGGGCGGCCCTGAAGCCGGCGTGGCTCTCGCAGGGGCACTTCGACGCGGTCGCCGCCCTGCGCGGGGCCCGGGAGCAGGCGGAGGCGACATTGGCAGGCGTCGACAGCCGGATGCGGCTCCTCCAAAGCAAGCGCGCGGGGCTGCACAAGCTGTCCCGGCTGACCGCCTACGGCACGTCGCGCGCGACGGCGTACACCAGCAGGGTGCAAGCGGTCATCACGAAGCTCAACGCCACCGCCCTGCCTCCCATAGTGACGGCAGACGCCGCTCGGTCTTAAGGTACCCACTTGCCACCGGAAAAACAACAAGTGATTGCCACCTGGTGAGTGGTGTCGACGTTGTTGGCACCACGCGCATACATAGCACGGGAAAAAACAACAACTGGATTTCACCTGGTTATGCAGCGTTGTTCACGACGCCATGCGCACACGTGAAATGCAGTCACACGCTTTTTGTGGATCCGCCACAGCGGGTTGCCCTGCAATGTATCATCATCGGATGTACCGTGGACGGCTAAATAAACGACGTAGGCGAGAAGCGACCTTGGCAGGCGTCGACAGCCGGATGCGGCTCCTCCAAAGCAAGCGCGCGGGGCTG
The DNA here is from genome assembly GCA_030068145.1 of Diplonema papillatum. Classification (NCBI taxonomy): domain Eukaryota; phylum Euglenozoa; class Diplonemea; order Diplonemida; family Diplonemidae; genus Diplonema; species Diplonema papillatum. The sequence continues at coordinate 183,874 of JAPJBO010000234.1, read as the reverse complement.
CACAAGCTGTCCCGGCTGACCGCCTACGGCACGTCGCGCGCGACGGCGTACACCAGCAGGGTGCAAGCGGTCATCACGAAGCTCAACGCCCCACCGCCCTGCCTCCCATAGTGACCGCAGACGCCGCTCGGTCTTAAGGTGCCCTCTAGCCAGCGCGCTCAGCGCTGCGCTCAGCGCTGCGCGCGCTCTCGCCTCCTGTTCATTCCCAGAGCCGGATTTTTCTAAAGCTCGTCTTCGAGCTATGTGTGCACCAGTTTCGGCGCAAGCGCCAATCCCTGAAGTATAGTCCTCTCCAACCTGCCGCAATCAACGAAGTCAACCAAATAATTCCGCCAGGCAACCGCACTGCGCAAACCAACAGCACCCGGGCATCCAAGCGGCGCAACCGTACGCGCCGCCAGGGAACCCTGCGCTCAACCCGGGCACCGAGTATTCGCCCAGCGAGGGGACGTCCTGCGGTTACTACGCCTAGCCCGGGAAGCAAGGCTCGCAGCGGGGCCCCGCCCCCTTGGCGACACGGGCCACCCTCAGAGAGTGTAGAATGCTTCAGCTGATCAAAGTTACACAAAGGCAGCCCTTTCAAAGACCAGCCACAGTCAGCGTCGGTGGGTGCGTGCTTTAGTTGTTGACATCATATCCTCCCGTTTGAGCAGTTGCCCGCATCCAACCGGCAATCAGCTCGCATTGGGAAGGTGACACTACCCACCTTGACGAGGTGTCCAGCTGCCCCGTGTGTTGAATGGCTGCCGTTTTCCCGGGGAAACAAGCTTTTCTTGGGCGAGGCGACTACGCACCAAGTCGTGTTTCCTGGACAGCCGCCCCTTTAAAGCGTCTCATCCGGCCTTCCAAGCTGGAGTTAAGAAGCGGGTGCCACGTTTGTGCGCGTTTTTTAGGTGCGGAACACCCGCTTTGTCTCCAGCTTCTGCTGAGGCCGGACGCGTCGCCGGCTCGCTCGAGTCAGCAAGCTGACAATAGGGACGACAACGAGAACGAATGCGAATGGCAGGGGCGAGGCCCTGCGCGCCGACGCCTCCTTTTTTTCAAAAGGGGGCGAAAAGGCTTGAGCTACCTGTCGTCAAACAACTTCCTTTTCAAATGAAAAAGAGATGACCACCAATGCAAGACGTTCCCTGTACAACCAGTCACGCCTCCCCGGCGGCAAAAGGGCACCAGATGCCGAGAAAAAAAAGAAGGGAAAAGTGCCTTAGGGGACTAGTCCCAATGTGAAATGTGCCCTTAGGGGACTAGTCCCTATTTTGCATTACAATTCCTGGTAAGAGTTTGAAAAGTTGCTAAGTGCATTTCCCAGTACTTCCCAATGAAAATGTGCCCTTAGGGGACTAGTCCCCTAAGGGCAAACAATTTCATTGGACTTTTTGCCAGGGAAGTGTACATAGCAAATTTTCGGAAATTTTCAGATTTTTCGGATTTTTCGGTTTTTGGCCAATGTTGGCCGATTTTTCCAGATTTTGGCCACTTTTTGGCCATTTTTGCCGATTTTTCCCATTTTTCCAGATTTTGGCCATTTTTGCCGATTTTTCCAGATTTTCCAGATTTTGACCATTTTTGGCCATTTTTGCCAATTTTTCCAGATTTTTCCAGATTTATCCAGATTTTGGCCATTTTTGCCGTTTCTTTTAGTTTTTTCGAAATATGGAAACGGAAACGGAAACGGAAACGGAAACGTTTCCGTTTCTTTTAAAAGAAACGCCGGAAGGCTCCTCATGCTGAAAGGTCCTATAGGATACCACTTCGCGGGTCCTTCTGTGTGTCCGTCGGGTGTCCGTTTCCAGCCAAATTTTGGCTTTCCTTTCAGAGGGCGGGATCACCTTCTTCTTTTGATCTACCAGCGGGCACTTCTCTTCCTCCGTCTTATGGCGGGCTCTCTGACTCTTCAGGGCCCTTCCTGGCTGTTCTTCGACTTGGCTCGGCCCTTCTTGTGTGTCTTGTGTGTCGTCGCGGTCTTGTTTGTGCAGAGCAGTCGCTGATGCTCACCGCTTTCTTTCGCCGGCGATCTGAGACGAGCAAATAGGAAACCACAAGCTAATGATGCAGAATGTCGTCACATGCGGATGCTGAGGTTTTCTGACACCAGATTCCACTCTTCTGTGCCTACCACTTCGTCCTCTGCTGCTTCCAACCCACGTTCTCATGTTTACTTGTATCGGCGGCCGTGCCGAGTGGGGCTTTTTGAATCTGCAGTCCTCTTCTGCATTGTCGGTGGGGTTCTTCCTGCCGTCGCTGTCTATGCTCCGACAACACCGCCCGATGGTGCCCCTTCCGGTGACGGTTGCCACCCGTCGTCGTATGCAAGGTGCACTGTGGCAATCGATGTTTAACACACACGTTACTGCGTGGCCATCGCTTTTCTGGCGGGTTCAACATTGCCCCGGCATACGTGTGCCCTTCTCACCTCCTGATGCTGCTTGCACTCCCTCTTTGTCTTACACCGCTGAAAACCCCCGGTCTTGTAGCCTGTGGTGCGGCGGTGCTCCCGCTGTCCTGAACGATCGTATCTGTATAGCCTATTATTGGAAGCGGATGTGCTTTCCCGATCGTCTTCAGCGCGTTGGCCAACGGCCTCGCATCAACAGAGCATCGTCGCCACAACAGCCATTGGTATAAAGAGCTGTAGACCTCAAAGTCATCACAACCGGATGCGTGTGGTTGCGCGGTCGCAACCCTTATGCTTCTTTCCTCCCTCTTTTTCGGAGCCTCCTTGTCCATGGTTTCCCACTGGATTGCGGGGTCCACCGTTCGGAACACATTTCCGGTCGGACCTTCAGCCAGTATACTAGTGGCATACCAGCCGTTTCTTTTGAAAAGAAACGGCGTTTCCATCCACCGCCAAAAAGAAGGAAACGAAAACGGAAACGTTTCCAACGTTTCCATCCTACATAGCCAGCAGCAGCAAGGAGGCTCCGAAAAAGAGGGCGGAATGAAGCATAAGAGTTGCGACCGCGTGGAGCAGACGCAACCACACGCATCCGGTTGTGATGACTTTGAGGTCTGCAGCTTTTATACCAATGGCTGTTGTGGCGACGATGCTCTGTCATGCGAGGCCGTTGGCCAACGCGCTGAAGACGATCGAGAAAGCACATCCGCTTCCAATAATAGGCTATACAGATACGATTGTTCAGGACAGCGGGAGCACCGCCGCGCCACAGGCTACAAGACCGGGGTTTTTCGGCGGCGTAAGACAAAGAGGGAGTGCAATCAGCATCAGGAGGTGAGAGGTGAGAAGGGCACACGTATGCCGGGGCAATGTTAAACCCGCCAGAAAAGCGATGGCCACGCAGTAACGTGTGCGTCATCGCTTGCCACAGTGCACCTTGCATACGACGACGGGTGGCAACCGTCACGAAGGGGCACCATCGGGCGGTGTTGTCGGAGCATAGACAGCGACGGCAGGAAGAACCCCACCGACAATGCAGAAGAGGACGGCAGATTCAAAAAGCCCCACTCGGCACGGCCACCGATACAAGTAAACATGAGAACGCGGGTTGGAAGCAGCAGAGGACGAAGTGGTAGGCACTGAAGAGTGGAATCTGGTGTCAGAAAACCTCAGCATCCGCATGTGACGACATTCTGCATCATTAGCTTGTGGTTACCTATTTGCTCGTGTCACATCGCCGACGAAAGCGGTGAGCATCAGCGACTGCTCTGCACAAACGAGACCGCGACGACACACAAGAAGGGGCCGAGACGGAGGAAGAAAAGTTTCTGCTGGTAGACCAAAAGAAGAAGGTGATCCCGCCCTCTGAAAGGAAAACCAAAATTTGGCTGGAAACGGACACCCGACGGACACACAGAAGGACCCGCGAAGTGGTATCCTATAGGACCCCTCAGCACGAGGAGCCTTCCGGCGTTTCTTTTAAAAGAAACGGAAACGTTTCCGTTTCCGTTTCCGTTTCCGTTTCCATATTTCGAAAAAACTAAAAGAAACGGCGTTTCCATCCAACTTAGCCCTAGGGGGTGCGATCCTAGTGTAAATCTTGTCTATTTTATTATTTTTACCATTTTTCATAGTTTTTGGCCCCTCGCGGGTGTTGTTCAGCCTCAAAATCGGTACAGATGAGGTTATCGAGGGCGTGTGAGCCAGAAGCTGATCAGAAAGTCACCCAGAAGTGCGAAAGAGACGGAAAGCATGGTGAAAAATGGAGATTTCGCCCACCTCGACAAGACGTCCCAAGTCAGCCGATTTCCAGAATTTCTACAAAGAGAGTCCCAAATCGGGAGGAAAAATCAGTGTAGAGAACATTTTGGAGCTTTTCTGGGTACAAATGACTACATCCTGAGTCATTCCTGTCACAGTCTGACCCTTCTGCCGTCTTTTCCGGCTGTTTTTGGTGTTTGGATGCCCCTGGACCAAACCCGGACCAACCCGGACCATACCCGGACCAACCCGGACCAACCTGAACTAGACCCGAACTAGACCAGGTTCTGGGTCAAATGCTGGTGAAACCCCCAGGGAGCACTCCACTGAGCCCAAATTGCCGAATTTACGCCACCCAGGAACTCGTACAAAGCCACAAGAAACCCACAATGGACGCTGTGACAACTAAGGCGAATCGGTTCTTGGAGAAGATTGAGAACAGGGCCAAGTCTAGAATTGCTACAAGCGGGTCCAAATCTGGAGGGAAAATAGTGTCGAGAAACTTTTGGAGCATTCCTAGGCACAAATGACCACCCCCGAGTCATTCCGGTCACAGTCTGACCCTTCTGCCGTCTTTTGTGGCTATTATTGTTTGGATGACCCTGGATCAAACCCGGACCATACCCGGACCATACCCGGACCAACTCGGACCAACCCGTACCAACCCGGACAAGACCCGAACTAGACCCGGTTCTGGGTCAAATGCTGCTGAAAACCCCACGGAGCACTCTATGAAGCCTAAGTTGCCGCATTTACACTAACCAGGAACTCGTAAAAAGCCACAAGAAACCCATAATGGACACTGCGAGAACACAGAGGCGAACCGGTGCTTGGAGAACCTTGGGACTAGAGCACTGTGTGTTAATCAACAACAGCGAGCACTGGACGAGGTGAATTCTGAACCAGGGAGGGTGGATTCTGGCCCACAGAGGGTGGATTCTGGACCCGGAAGACGGGGATCTGAACCGCAGAGGTTGCAATAAGGGCCAGGGAGGTGTATTATGGACCACAAAGGCGAATTCTGGATCATGCATGGCAGATTCTGGTTGACGAAAGGATATTTAGCTCTTTGCCAACACAGACAGATCCCTCATTTTCGCACTTAGTTTTCATCATTTCCGCCCTTTTGGGCGAGATTCTGATCGATTCCGGGGTCGCCGACCCTCAAAAGGCTCACGAACACAGACGTATTGGGCTCAAACTACCCAGAGGTGCCTCAGAAGCATGCAAAAATGGAAAAAATAATAAAATGGACAAGATTTACACGGGGAGTCGCACCCCCTACCCCCCCCCGGCAAGTAGCGCCTGAACACGAAACTAAGATTTTCCCCCCGACCACACGCCAAGCTGAACCTCACAAAACAAACAAAAAGGTCGAAAGACACCAATCTGTACGTTCCACGGGATCGTCGGAAACACAAAAGGGGTGCGAAAAGGCTCGCGTTACGCGTCATCAGCACAACGTGTGAAAAATGCTTGTGGTTTCCATAACAAGCGAGTCGTGTGTGCTTCTTACCCATTCGTGCGTCGACAGTTTCTCAAAATGACGTGATGGACTGCCGCGGCCCCTACGCATTGACAGTATGGTGCTGCCAAAGAAAACTTTCCCCCTTTTTTTACATAAGCGCCAGCTTGAGGAAGGAAAAATTTTGACGAACTGCCAGACAAAGAACCGAAGGGGATGCCCAAATGCTACAACTTCCGAACACGTGCTGAACGGACGTGCGGGCTGGCGGTAGATAGGTCCTCCCTGAGACGAAGCAAGGTCGCAAATCAACCTTAAACGAAGCGGAAGTCTCTTGCTTCTGCAGCTTGGACGCGCAATTCGTGCAGCTGGTGGCACTGTTTCAACACCCTGGCCGAGAATCTTTAACTCTAAAAAAGCAATTTTGTGCACCGGTTTGGGCTCTGGTAGCAATCCAAGCGCGGCATCACCTGCTGTTTGACTCGCAACCATATACCGCCAGGAAGCAGTGCTCCAAGACACAAACGAAAAAGGGAATCACCGCTTGTGACTGGCGCCTGGTTACTACTACCGGGTAGGGGGTACCGTCCTGTGGAGCGGCAAGTGGCGATCGTGTCGGTGTGGTTCCACGAGCTGGGGATCGACTACGTGGGGCTGTCGCGCGCGAGGCCTCGGACGAAGCGCTCGCCGACCGAGCGGCCGCCGTGTCCCAAGTGTTGTTACAGTGGGCAGAATGTGCACAACTAATAAGTCGGAAAACTACAAAGGCACAAACAAGCACAGGCACTCCTACTACTAAGACAATAAGATATGCAAACCATTGTACGTTACCATCAAAGAACCTTTTCGACGATGATCACCCACATCGCTAGGAAGCAGTGCCCTCAGCCCTAAATCTTTGCGTTTCCTCTTTTTGTTTGTGCGCACTAACGGAACTCACCTGCTTTGGTAAGTTTCATGTAGCACGCTGCCGACTACAAATTCTTAGTACCAACTATGGATTGTTAACACCAAAAAGGAAGCCACCGCTTAGCTCGGTAGCTTTGGGGGGGGGAGGGGGGGGTACCGTCCCATGGAGCGGCAAGTGGCGACCGTGTCTGAGTGGTTCCACGAGCTGGGGATCGACTACGTGGGGCTGTCGCGGCTCGGCGAGCGCGAGGTGGCCGCCCTGTACCAATGGGCGTGCGCGGAGCGGGTGCGCGAGGCCTCGGACGAAGCGCTCGCCGACCGGGCGGCCGCCTTGCAGGCGGAGGCGCAGTCCCTCGAGGACCGCCTGCAGCGCTACTGGGGCATCGAGCCCGCGGGCTTTCCGGCCGTCTTAGAGCTCGCGAGGGCTGGCGCAGCCCTAGGGGTCACTGAAGTCGAACCCGCGCTGCTCTCCGGAGCGCTCGTTGACCTGCAGCACGAAATCGACGTCCTCGAAGACAAGCATTGCGCGTGGTATGCCTGTGCCTGCTTCATCAGTACTACACGGCGAGGTCCAGCCTCAGAAGCTGGAGCAGGGCTTACGCTCCACGTGTGGAACGTGTGGATTTCCACACGCGGATCCACAGGGACCACATATGGATTTTGATTTATTGGTCCACATTCTAGGGGGAGTCTAGGTCCACGAGTGGTCAAGGCCGCACAGCCAGGTGTCGCCAAGTCCAGTAGCCACCCAGCGACGCTATTTTCTTTTGCCGTCGCACATGAGGGGAAAGGGGTTTTCCCCCTCGAACCTTAAGCGCCCACATGTGGACCACACGTATTTTCTCTGAGACCGAAAACGGAGCATAAGCCCTGAGCTGGAGTCAAAAGAGGGTATGCCTGAGTCACACCCGAAAAGCGGGTGTGATACCCGCTTTTTGAATTCCAGCTTTAACACCAGCTGCTGAGGCTGGGCTCCACCTTGTAGCAATCTTGCGGGGTTGCCTTTCAATGTATTGTGCAGACAGCGTGGAGTTTCTGCTTCCTGGTCTGCCTGCGCCTTTTGTTCGCTGACGTAACGTCTGCGGGATACTTCTTGGCGAAAAAAATCTGTGTGTCCCACGGGATCGTCGGAAACACAAAAAAAAAAAAAAAATACTCGACGTTGCTGCTTCGACTCCGAATGGAAGGGAGGAAATATAGAGGTAAGAGGCAAATACAATACAAACACACCACCGTGTTTTGCTTTCTCACTCAGGACTTTGACCTGTTGTGTTTGTGTGATTTGTCATGTCGGGGAAGACCCGCATGACCTCACGTCCGTTCAACACGTGGTTCGGTAGTTACAGCACTTGGGTTCCCTTCTGTTCTTTGTCGGGTAGTATCGTCGAGCATTTCCTTTCAAGCTGGCGCTTATGTAAAACCACGTACAGCTGCATCGACCGTGCAGAGCTACAGATGCGGCAAAGAGACGTCCACTCCGTTCTCGATACCTTGAGTAGAGTCGAGCGGAATTGGTCTTCGTACGCCGCGGAACGAATAGCCGACGCTGCCGGACAGGAGCAGAAGACCGCCATGCACTTCGAGAAGGTATGGGCCTTTGTTCAGATAGTCGGAAACCCCGAACAAAGCTTGCAACAAAGCGAAGATATATGCTGCAACATGACGCCACCATGAAAACCCCTAACCCCGACTCCTTCCATCTCGGCTCTTCCGAACCAGACAAGCAGAATTGTCTAAGGGTTGGATTGTTCACCCACTAACAGGGAACGTTAGCTGGGTTTAGACCGTCGTGAGACAGGTTGGTTATACGCTACTGATGGTGGGGTCCTGTTGGAGTGACCTCGGGTCCTGTTGGAGTGACCTCGGGTCCTGTTGGTGTGACCTCGGGTCCTGTTGGTGTGACCTGGTCCTGTTGGAGTGACCACGGGTCCTGTGACAAAGCAGAAGACGTCCGAGCGGATTCCCGGGAGCTGCATCGGCGCGTAATCGGGTGACACGTCTGGGACCTACGGAATGGAACTCATCCTCCCAGGGGTGTATGGGGTCCCGGGGGGTTTTGGAGGTTTTTCCCGACTGGGGTCCCGGTTATTTTCTAACTTTCGTACAGGGCAAAAACTGTGACAAAAGGCCTGTTTGCCACCCATTTGGGGTCTGTAAGTCTCCTGAAAGGCTTATTGGCAACTTCTATCTCACCTGCAAGCGCAAGGCCCCAGCAGCATGATTTCAAGGGAAAGTGCATCCTCTAAGGCTGCATCCTGGAAGTCGTCATCGTCCAGGCATTTGGAACGTAGCCGTAGACTACCTCGGTATACCCATCGACGCGGAACAAGTGCTGACAGCACCGCCCGGCGAATAGAGGGCCACAAAAGTGGCTACTCGACCGGTCGGGGGAGCCAATGACCTGATGGCTGAGTGCACACCTAAGCAGGGCTGCATCCTCGTGTTGTAGCCGTGTAGTGGATAAGGCTTCGTGGAACCACCTCATCACAATAGGCGCAAACTTTCTCGACAGTGATTGGACAGTCGGGATGCCGGGGGTGGGTCTCCATGAAGAAGAGAAAAGTAAAGCAAGACCTGCCCCCTGCGCCTGCTGTCTCCGGCTGCTTCGGCAGACGACACATACCACGCTCGTGCTCCGGTGCCTGTTCTTTTTTCGCGCTCGGATTTTATGATCCAGATACTTTGCTCCAGAGCGCATCTCAGGCTGGGCTCCGCATCGCCAGCCCTGCGGCAATATTGGGTGGTGCCTCCCTTCACGAAAGTACGACCACCCTCATGTACGGCTAAGTGACGGCTGATGCACCCCCGGGCTGGGAGTAGGAGTCTCTGTTCGCTCTTCTGTTTGCGTGATGCTTCGAGCAGCAGCTGGCTAATGTGTGTGTGTGTGTGTGTGTGTGTGTGTGTGTGTGTGTGTGTGTGTGTGTGTGTGTGTGTGTGTGTGTGTGTGTGCGTGTTTAAGTCCACGGCTTTGAGTGGAGTAACGGTTGAATCGAAGTACAGCCCATTTTTCACGCGTTAAAACGGGTCCGCAACACACACACACACACACACACACATACACACACACACACACACACACACACACACACACACACACACACACACACACACACACACACACACACACACACACACACACACACACACACACACACACACACACACACACACACACACACACACACACACACACACACACACACACACACACACACACACACACACACACACACACACACACACACACACACACACACACACACACACACACACACACACACACACACACACACACACCACACACACACAACACACACACACACACACACACACACACACACACACACACACACACACACACACACACCACACACACACACACACACACACACACACACACACACACACACACACACACACACACACACACACACCACACACACACACACACACACACACACACACACACACACACACACACACACACACACACACACACACACACACACACACACACACACACACACACACACACACACACACACACACACACCACACACACACACACACACACCACACACACACACACACACACACACACACACACACACACACACACACACACACACCAAACACACACACACACACACACACACACACACACACACCACACACACACACACACCACACACACACACACACACCACACACACACACAACACACACACACACACACACACACACACACACACACACACACACACACACACACACACACACACACACACACACACACACACACACACACACAGGTAGCGGAATACAAGGAACGGTTGCAACGCATGGATTCTACTCTGTCTTCGATTGGCTTGTCGGACAGCCTGACGCACGGCTCGTTGACTATGGCGTTCGACGAGTACACGCGATTGAACAGGTCGTTGCAGGAGTATCAGAAGAAAATTGGCCGGTTCAAAATCCCGCCCGACATCGCCCAAGCGCGCGCGAAGACGGCGGCGCTGAGGGCAGAGAACAAGCGGCTGCAGGCGGCGCTGGCGGGGCCGAGGCGGCACTGAGATGCGCTGCAGATGCCAGGTTTTCAGAAAGGTGGCCCATCGAGGGAGGGCGCTGTGGGGGACACTACACGGGGAAGTCCAGCCTCAGAAGCTGGAGTTAAAGCTGAAGTTAAAGCTGAAGTGGCTGGACCTCACCGTGTACTGGCTGGACGGAAGCCCAAAACTCTCTCCCCTCTCCGAAGAGCTGCGACTTAGCTGTTCGCACTATTCGCAACGAGAACTCGCACCACTAGCCCCATCCGCCTTGCCTCTTGCACGACACGTGCTCCTAGACTTAGAACAAACCAACCCGTGAGCGTAGAGCTGTTGTGCTGTTTTCCACGCTTCTGCTGCTTTCGCCTCGCTTTTCGTACCTGCAATGGGCCGCAAAAAACTCGAGGGACTGCCTTGTGCTCATTTCGAAGGAGGCTAGAGGGGGAGAAAACAATGCAACTACAAAGTGGTCTTTTTTGTTGGAGCGCTAACGCCCCCGCCACTAAACCCAGATTTGCCTGTATTTCGTGTGGGCTACAGCACGTTTACCTCCTTTGATCTATCGCAACTGGCAGTTTCCTCAAGCATTTCCTACAACGAGCAGGGCTTTAGCTTCCCATTCCAAATTCCGTCAGCTGACGGAATTTGGAAATCCGGGCGGCTCAAAAAATAAAATAAAAAGTGCAAAAAACGACCTTCGATGAAAAAAGTTGTGGGGGTCCGCTGGAGGTGTGGGTTAGGCCAGCTGTGCCAGGAAGCTGGCCGGCGGTCAGGGGCTGGCCATCGGTGGGTCATCGCTGGGCATGGTGGGCTGGCTGGCAGAGGTTTGGGGCTGCCGCGGGTGCTGAGCCGAGTGAGAGAGTCGAGGCTCAGAAGCAGCCCGGATTTCTTGACAGATTCTCTCGGAGTTGATACGAGTGCCTTGTTCCGTGTGATCTCCGGTCTGCATCTACTCGTGCCAATGATTTACCGTAGTATCTGAGTGGTGGATGAATTTGAAATGGGCTGTTGGCTTCAGGAGTGTGCACCCCCGGGGGAGCGGGGCGAGGGTCACACAGATGGCAAACAGTGCCACCAGTGCGTTGGTCGTGTGTTTTGCGCGACGAACGGACGGGGGAGTGCAAACTGTTTCTCCACCTGAATGTACTGTACCGTTTGCCGGGGGGCGGAGCCCCCCGGACCCCCCCTTTCGGAAGGTTCGGGTGGCCTAAACAAAGGCTTCTCGATTTCAGAGCGGGAAAAGCAAATTGGCTATCGAGACGGAATTAAAAAAAACTGAGGAAAAATGAAGCTAATAGCCTGATCCAAACCAGGGCATTAGCTTCCCATTCCAGATTCCGTCAGCTGACGGAATTTGGAGATCCGCCCGGCTCTATAAAAAAAAACAAAGTGACGGGGGGTTTTTTTTTTTCCTTTCCTTTCGTTTCCAGTTGGTTTCGGCATTTAAAAAGAAGAAGGGACCGGTTAGGACGCTAAGAGTGAGGGAGGACGCAGATCAATAAAATGAAAATGACAAAGAGAGCGAAATAGGAAATAAAGAGCCGAAGGGCGATCATCACCGTGGACCCAAGCAAACGCTGGACGGGGGAGACCCTGCCCGAAGGAATCAACCACCCCCGGGTGGGCTAGTCTGACACAAGTTGTCAACAGGAAAAAAAAAAAAAAAACAAAGTGCAAAAAAAGACCTTCGATGAAAAAAGTCGTGGGAGGGCATCGGTGGGCGCATGGTGGCTGACTGGCAGAAGTTTCGGGGCTGTCGCGGGGGCTGAGCGGAGTGAGAGAGTCGAGGCTCAGAAGTAGCCCCGGATTTCTTGACAGATTCTTTCTGAGACGACACAAGTGCCTTGTTCCGTGTGATCTCCGTCGGCATCTACTAAATGGGGAACTTGTCCCTGGCGAGGTTCACAGGTGGCAAACGGTATGTTGGTCAACAACAGTATGAACGCGACAAACGGACTGAGAAGTGCAAACTCTTTCTCCACCTGAATGTACCGTACCGTTGGCCGGAGGGCGGTGCCCCCCGGGCCCTCGATTCTCCGCTTTTTCCTCACGCTCAGCAAAAAACTCAGGAGGCCTAGTCAACCATTTCCTGCGGTATCGGCATACTTTCAAGAAAAGAATCTTGAAAGGGGGGTGGGAAGTCGTCAAGATGGCAACCTTGGACTTGCACCAAGACGGCACTACAGAAGCTGGGCGCACGGCCTCGGCCCCCTATCCTGACCGCTGAGCAGTCTGTTGCTACGCTCGGGGGAACAGTTGAGTCGTAGCTCATGACAAGACAGATGACAAACCAGGTAGAAAAAAGGAGCCTGCTCTACGTTACGTCTACTATCATTGGGCAACATCAAGAAAAGGTTTTAGTCAACCATTCCCTGCATATCGGGATAGTTTCAAGTGAAGAAGCTTGAAAGGGGGGGTTGGGGAGTCGTCAAGATGGCAACCTTCGCCCGGCATCAGGAGGTGATGGCAGCCGTGCGGCTCGCGCAGGAGCAAGGCCAGCTGGCGACGGACGAAGCGCTGCAGGCCGGGACACTGAACAACCGCCTTCTCGCAGAAATGCTCTACGGCGAGAAAAGGCATCCAGAGCCTGCGCCTCGGGCTCGACCCATCCCTTTTGGTCCTGGAGTAATTTCTGTTACCGAAAAGTAATTTTGGTGTTACCGATAAATAATTTTCTGTCACCGATAAGTAATTTCTGTTACCGATAAGTAATTTTGGTGTTACCGATAAATAATTTCTGTTACCGATAAATAATTTTGGTGTTACCGATAATGGCGCGTTTGATATCGAACAAAGTTACCTAGCAGGTACTGCCAGTTACCTACCAGTTACTGTCAAAATCAGGCCGGTTTTCAATATATTTTTCCCCCAGTTTGTACTGGTGTGCACCAGAAAGTTGGGGGTTTTCACCACCAGGGCCTACCTACAGGGGTTTCTCGAAGGATGCATCCAAGTTGTGTGCCAAACAACGAGAGGAGATAAGAACCTCACACCAAATATGTAAAACCTGACGTTAAACAAACCTCAAAGGCAGTGCAAAACGCGCAGTATATTGAGGAAGCAGCACCAAAACGATCCCCGCCTGCTAGTGAGATGAGACTTTGCGGTGCTTACTCGGAAAACAATGATAAATTGCCCACTTGTGGCGTACATTGACCTAATGCTCTCAGGCCCCCTGCGGGAATGAATAGGAGACGTTCACCAGAGCTCTTTACAGCCGAGCGCAACACGACGTTGTTGATGACGATGACTCGTAGGGAGTGCGACGTGTTTGGGGGTTCCGCATGCTGCATAATGGCTGGCGGAAAATTCACGTATATATATATACGTGAATTTCCCTGAACGTGAAGGTCCCTAAGGCTGAGTGAGCGACGCGGGTCCTTCCGTCCGTGTCCTTGGAACAGTTGAAGACTAAACTTCCGAAGGCTTTGCTTGAGGCCGGGGTTGATCGGTACCACGGGACCACCGGACTGAAGAGGTCAAAGGTTCTCATATCTCCAGCACATCCGAAGCGGAATTCCTCCGCTTTTCCTTTTCCGAGCTTCAACGTTATCTGCTGCCATCTGCTTGGTGTTGTCCCACAGCTGCTTTTCTTCGCCTAGCCGCTCCTTTCGCTCGGTTACCGATTCCAAACGAAAGAGAGCAAGAAGCTCTTTGAGACGACCCTGGGGAAGGATGACAGTCGGTAACTCGGACTCCTTGCAGCAAACCTTAGCCCTTACCATCTCGTCACGAACTCTTGTGTGGTTTGCATCTCGCAAGATTCGCTTCATTTTTCCACATGTCCCTCCCAGCACAGAAGGACCAAGCGCCACGAGCCTCTTCACATGATCGAGATCGTCGGAGGGACAGTACTTTGTGAGCTCGTAGTACAGCCCGCTTGCGATGCGGTGGATGGTCATTCCATTCCGCTTTGACTACGGGACAGACTGACAGAAACCAGTACTACTTTAGCAGTGCCAAGCTAGAGGAGCAAAATCGACAAGAAGCAAGCGAAAAAAGGAAGGCCTGTTGGAGTGACTCGAGTCTAAGTCTTTGAGCCCTTTTTTCCTGCTAAGTGCAAAACGCTGCACAAAATATTTTTTTCGAGGCTGAAAAAACTTACCTGCCAGTTACTGTCAGCTACCTACCAGATACTGTCAAAATCAGGCCTTCAAATGCGCCAGATAAATAATTTCTGTTACACCGATAAATAATTTCTGTTACCGAAAAATAATTTTTGATCCGAAACAAATTGGTACCCGTGAAGGCTAGGTAGAAGCCCTCTTCAGGCACATTTTGCCTTTTGGATAGCCGAAACTGGGATATAGGGGACAATATTTTGTTGCTGGAGAAGTGATTGCTCTGCCGCCCCCAAAGCCCAATCTGTTCTTTTCTATTGCTTCAGTGTGTCGAGAGAAGAGTTCGAGTAAGGTTTCGTATATCACGTTACTGCCATGACGGCACCATGGCACTACGATCGAACAGACAGTCAATCAGAGTTGTCTTGTCGGAACGGTTCATCGGAGTAAAGCATTGCCTTGGGTAGAGGAGTCAAAACTCAACTTTATCATAAAGAATACATACACCAGCAGATCAAAGAAAGGGGGGAAACGTGGAAAATGCAGATCAAACGGGAGTAGAATGTGCGCACGCTTATCCGACTCTTGACTTACTATGCCGTGTTCTGAAAGCTGTCGAGGGGCCCCTCCATAGGTTCTCGCATGATTCGTTCGCCTTTGTAACACTATCCGTTTGTAGTAAGCTTCGCAATTGTGTTCTTGCAATATCTAACCGAATGGTGGGTGGCGGATTTCCGCGCTGCTGCTTTGCAGTGCAAGCCGAACCCGGTTCGCGACTTCGGTTGCGGTAAAGTGTTACAAAGTCTTCGGCTTTCAGATCCGGATACGCCTTATGCAACATGATAGTTAGAGGTCACTTGAAGGATACCCGTGTGCAGCGTTCGAAAGAGTTTGCGTATCTGGAGTCTTATTTTTTTTGGGGGGAAGGCCCTTTTGACCCTGGATTTTTCGAGAAGATTTTTGAAACAGCCCAAAGATTCGTCGTTTCCTGATATTCGTCCAGCGTAATTGTTGTCCAGATTACTGACCGTGAGAAAGGGTTCCAAGTACAAGCTGTCAATTCTGTCTGAGTGCGCGACACAGTTTACCGATACCGCGTGCCTTCTGTGCCAGGGGTCGGATACGTTTACTTGCTGTCCGGTGCTAACGTTGTAGAAGGCCCACCTATCAGCCTGAGTTCAGCTCCACAAGGTTCGTTTCGTTAAGGCAACTCATGATCACTTCGGTGTGAGGGATTAGTGGCAGAAACGTTGACTTGGCCAAGAGTTGCCACAAGCCACCACAGCACAGAAGCGCAGCCGAGGGCATCCTGCAGGAGAAGTCATAGCTGAGAAACGCAAGCCTGCAGCTTGTGTTCTCGGATGAGTCAGGCGCGAGGCAAGCACCCGCCAGCCTCAGAGTTGAGTCGGGAAGGATACATGTCGATAATCCTTGAGTGGGCATATGAAGCGCATGATTGCGGAAAAGGACAAGAAAAAGAGCATGTGACAAAACCACCATCTATTGAAGTCGCCGTGGCCCGTTGCATGGGCGTAGCATGAGCACACCTGCGGTGGGTTGAAGGGGTGCAGGATCCAAGTTTTGGGTCCGAGTTTTTGGTCCAAGTTTTGGGTCCAAGTTTGGGTCCTAGTTCCAACTTGGTTCAACACTGGTTCCCTGCCACCAAAGGTTGTTGCCGCACAAGTGCTTTGTCGTTCTCTAGTCTGCCCGAGCTTAGTCCACCGATTATAGATCATCACACGCAGGCCTCGAAGGTTTTGCTTCCTGCTGGCTCGTTTCCACTGCGGTTAGCTACGTACGATGTCGTGCGCTAAACATCCTCAAGAACGGACAAAAGCACTCACCCAGTAGCCCATTTTCCCATTCTTCAGTTGTCAAAAGAAACGATCATTTTCTTCTTCTCAAGTGTTGCGCTCCTCCAGAAGGCTGTTCGCAGGGATGTCCCGTGTTCAAGATGGATACCGTCAGAACTCAAATTTCTCATCCATCACAACAAGGAGGGGGTGGGTAACACGAAATTATTTATCGGTAACAGAAATTGTTTATCGGTAACAGAAAATTATATATCGGTAACACGAAATTATTTATCGGTAACACGAAATTATTTATCGGTAACAAGAAATTATTTATCGGTAACAAAATAATCATTTATCGGTAACAAAATAATTACTTATCGGTAACAAAAAATTACTTATCGGTAACAGTTTCCGATAAATAATTTCCCGACTTAAGTGTGTCCGATATGGGGTTTTCCGTTTTTTTTTTTTTTTTGCATAAGCACTCGTTGTCAGGCTATTAGCTTCATTTTGCCTCAGTTTTCCAAATTCCGTCTCGATGGCCAATTTGCCTTTTCCGCTCTGAAAACTCTGCCAAAACCCTCCGATGGTGCAGACCGTCAACTACTACGGCGTCTGCGGAGGGTCTGTTGGTAGCGGCCAGAAAACTGTGGCCCGTTGGCACCCAGTTGCCAGGCCCTTGTTGCTCATAGAGAGGTTGACACTTCCTCGTGAGATGTGCCGCCTGTGTGGGCATTCAGCTGTTACTCTCCGATGTCAGACCGTCAACTACTACGGCGTCTGCGGAGGGTCTGTTGGTAGCGGCCAGAAAACTGTGGCCCGTTGGCACCCAGTTGCCAGGCCCTTGTTGCACATAGAGAGGTTGACACTTCCTCGTGAGATGTGCCGCCTGTGTGGGCATTCAGCTGTTACTCTCCGATGTCAGACCGTCAACTACTACGGCGTCTGCGGAGGGTCTGTTGGTAGCGGCCAGAAAACTGTGGCCCGTTGGCACCCAGTTGCCAGGCCCTTGTTGCACATAGAGAGGTTGACACTTCCTCGTGAGATGTGCCGCCTGTGTGGGCATTCAGCTGTTACTCTCCGATGTCAGACCGTCAACTACTACGGCATCTGCGGAGGGTCTGTTGGAAGTAGCCAGAAAATGTCGCCCATTTGCACCCAGAAGTTGGGAGGGAACAGCTAGTTGTCATGCCAGCTCGTTGCACGAGAGGTTGCCTCGGGTGAGACGTGGTGCGACGTGCCGCCGGTATATGGGCAGCCAGCTGTTACCCGATGGCAGACCGTCAATACGGCATCTGCGGGGGTCTGTTGGTAGTGGCCAGAAAACTGTGGCCCATTTGCGCCCAGGAGTTGGGAACAGCTCATTGCACAGAGAGAGGTTGACACGTCCTCGTGAGATGTGCCGCCGGTGTAAGGGCATTCAGCTGTTGCGACGGGTCGAAACCCCGTGCAGCTAGCACCGCAAGGTGAACCCAGAAGCCTTGAACCGAATGTCGGATAGAGGAGCTGGGACAGCCTCCCATGCTCCATCCATCCGCCAAGTTAGAAAAAGTGACAAGTTGGCTATTCTTTACTTCAATGATGTTACCCACTCTTTGCCATGCACATCCACACACACAAACAGACATAAGTTACAAACGTTTCCCCACCCCCTAAAAAAAGTTCAGTACACTACGACGAGCACAGCCTCGTTCGTTCTTTCCGTTTCTCTTCCCATCTTTTTTCATAAGGAAAAAGGACCATTCGAATAGTGCACCCCGACTTACCCGGAGACTCTGAAATCCTGGATTCTCAAGCAAACCGCAACTCTGAAAAGTCTCTCGCTCTTCAAATAGGGGAAAACTGCCTACCTTCTCCTCTATTTACACCTTCTGCCCAAGAAAAAAAAAAAAAGGAAAAAAGAGAGCAACCTTTCTTCGCCGCCGGACCTTCGGTCTCTTGTCGCGGGGAGATAGCTTCTTCACGCCTTTTTTGTTTTTCTTTTTGTTTTAGCTGTGTTATAACGAGGGTTTCCTTTCGGAAATCCCTTTGTATTCTTCTTCCGACACCACCTTCCACCACCCAAAGGAAGGACAACAACAACGTACCCCAACCCCGGTTGATTGCCGGCGGCGCAAGGGAAGGGAAAAAGACTCCCCGACACGACCGACGGAGGAGTCTCAAATTCTTGCTGACTTTCCAATTTCCCCAGAACCAGAACAGACTGCGACGATCCCTTTGCCCCACCGCCGCCCCAACGAGTAAAAAGAGTGAAAGAGTAGTAGAGTTGGCGCAAAACTGACCGAAGCAACGAGACACCCCCGCGAAGCTTCTTGGCCTCCCCTCGAAACCCTCGATCATAAACAACGACCCCCCGGCTCCCACACGAGCGCCCGGGTTGCGTCCGAGGATGGCGCGTACGTCGCGTGGCTCGGCTGAGAACGCGGGGGCGGTCAGCCGGGTGTTGACGTTCAAGCTCGTGATCGTCGGGCTGACGTTGTCGGGGGTGCTACTTGCGTTCGGGGCCATGGGGACGCTCCACATAGTTAGGTGCCAGGCTTCGATCGCGGATGCGGAGGACGGTGTCTTGCAAGCCACAGAAACGTGCGCCGACGGGAGCATCGCCTCGCTGCGCGTGGTGACGGAGGGTCGCATGACGGAGCTGTCAACGACGATCGAGACAAACTTCCGGTTCGGGCTGAGAACGGCGACAGCGTTGACCAACGTGATGGAGGTCCTCACCAGCGACACTACCACCAACAAATCGGGCGATTGGGCCATCGACAACCTCGGTCCGACCATTTGGGCAGAGATTCTGCCGTATCAGCAGTCCGCGGTGAAGGGCCTTTTGGTAGCGGTGGGGTCGAGATCCTACGTAGCCGAGTGGTACAACGGCAATGTGCTCATCTTAGACTTTCTCAATGACACGCACTCCTTCGTCGGCCCGTCCGTTACGAACGATGGGCGGCCTTACGCGCCGTTGTCCAACTTGCTCGCGTTCGGGATGTCCGACATCCCCTCTTTTTACGACTCGCGGGACCCGTTAGTATGGGAGCCCGGTGCAGCGCGGTGGCCGAATGCGCAGATCATCCTTGACTTCTCGGGTTACACCGTCATGGCCTCCCGGTGGGACGCAGCCACTGGGGACTACGTCAGTTGGGGCGTCATCGTGGAGCTTGCGAATTTGGAGTACCTGATCAAATCCGTCGTGGACAGGACTCGGACGACGACGGGGTACGACATGCGGCTGTACACGTGCATCGCGTCAAGCTGGTATGCAGACAAGCTTCGCGAACTCAATCAGTCCAACTGGGAAGACTACGACCAGACGAACATCCTCACTGGTATGTGGCCTCGCTTCCGTTCCCGTTCAACCAGAACTTTCTACAAGGCGTCCTCCGAAGACTTAGCTGTGCGGTCAAAGCGTCGGGTGGTGGAGGGTAACATCCGTGAATCCAGTGCAATCCAGTGTACCACACGCGCAAATCCAGTCCGATACCCATGCATCCATTATGCAATCCAGTGTGCCACGCGCAAATTCAGTACAATACCCGTGCATCCAGCATGAGGTCCAGTGCGATACCCATGCATCCAGTGTGAAATCCAGTGTGCCACACGCGCAAATCCAGTACGATACCCGCGAATCCAGTGTGAAATCCATGCGATACCCGTGAATCCAGTGTGAAATCCAGTGCGATACCCGTGAATCCAGTGTGAAATCCAGTGCGATACCCGTGAGTCCAGTGTGAAATACAGTGCGATACCCGCGAATCCAGTGTGAAATCCAGTGCGATACCCGCGAATCCAGTGTGAAATTCAGTGCGATACCCGCGAATCCAGTGTGAAATTCAGTGCGATACCCACGAATCCTGTGAAATCCAGTGCGATACCCGCGAATCCAGTGTGAAATCTAGTGCGATACCCACGAATCCAGTGTGAAATCCAGTGCGATACCCACGAATCCAGTGTGAAATCCAGTGCGATACCCACGAATCCAGTGTGAAATCCAGTGCGATACCCACGAATCCAGTGTGAAATCCAGTGCGATACCCACGAATCCAGTAGTGCGATACCCGCGAATCCAGTGTGAAATTCAGTGCGATACCCACGAATCCAGTGTGAAATCCAGTGCGATACCCACGAATCCAGTAGTGCGATACCCGCGAATCCAGTGTGAAATCCAGTGCGATACCCGCGAATCCTGTGAAATCCAGTGCGATACCCGCGAATCCAGTGTGAAATCTAGTGCGATACCCACGAATCCAGTGTGAAATCCAGTGCGATACCCACGAATCCTGTGAAATCCAGTGCGATACCCGCGAATCCAGTGTGAAATCTAGTGCGATACCCGCGAATCCAGTGTGAAATCCAGTGCGATACCCACGAATCCTGTGAAATCCAGTGCGATACCCGCGAATCCAGTGTGAAATCTAGTGCGATACCCACGAATCCAGTGTGAAATCCAGTGCGATACCCACGAATCCAGTGTGAAATCCAGTGCGATACCCACGAATCCAGTGTGAAATCCAGTGCGATACCCGCGAATCCAGTGTGAAATCTAGTGCGATACCCACGAATCCAGTGTGAAATCCAGTGCGATACCCACGAATCCTGTGAAATCCAGTGCGATACCCGCGAATCCAGTGTGAAATCTAGTGCGATACCCGCGAATCCAGTGTGAAATCCAGTGCGATACCCACGAATCCTGTGAAATCCAGTGCGATACCCGCGAATCCAGTGTGAAATCTAGTGCGATACCCACGAATCCAGTGTGAAATCCAGTGCGATACCCGTGAATCCAGTAGTGCGATACCCGCGAATCCAGTGTGAAATTCAGTGCGATACCCACGAATCCAGTGTGAAATCCAGTGCGATACCCACGAATCCAGTGTGAAATCCAGTGCGATACCCGTGAATCCAGTAGTGCGATACCCGCGAATCCAGTGTGAAATTCAGTGCGATACCCACGAATCCAGTGTGAAATCCAGTGCGATACCCACGAATCCAGTGTGAAATCCAGTGCGATACCCACGAATCCAGTAGTGCGATACCCGCGAATCCAGTGTGAAATTCAGTGCGATACCCACGAATCCAGTGTGAAATTCAGTGCGATACCCACGAATCCAGTAGTGCGATACCCGCGAATCCAGTGTGAAATTCAGTGCGATACCCACGAATCCAGTGTGAAATCCAGTGCGATACCCACGAATCCAGTAGTGCGATACCCGCGAATCCAGTGTGAAATTCAGTGCGATACCCACGAATCCAGTGTGAAATTCAGTGCGATACCCACGAATCCAGTAGTGCGATACCCGCGAATCCAGTGTGAAATCCAGTGCGATACCCGCGAATCCAGTGTGAAATTCAGTGCGATACCCACGAATCCAGTGTGAAATTCAGTGCGAAATCCAGTAGTGCGATACCCGCGAATCCAGTGTGAAATTCAGTGCGATACCCACGAATCCAGTGTGAAATCCAGTGCGATACCCACGAATCCAGTGTGAAATTCAGTGCGATACCCACGAATCCAGTAGTGCGATACCCGCGAATCCAGTGTGAAATTCAGTGCGATACCCACGAATCCAGTGTGAAATCCAGTGCGATACCCACGAATCCAGTAGTGCGATACCCGCGAATCCAGTGTGAAATTCAGTGCGATACCCACGAATCCAGTGTGAAATCCAGTGCGATACCCACGAATCCAGTAGTGCGATACCCGCGAATCCAGTGTGAAATTCAGTGCGATACCCACGAATCCAGTGTGAAATCCAGTGCGATACCCACGAATCCAGTAGTGCGATACCCGCGAATCCAGTGTGAAATTCAGTGCGATACCCACGAATCCAGTGTGAAATCCAGTGCGATACCCACGAATCCAGTGTGAAATCCAGTGCGATACCCACGAATCCAGTGTGAAATCCAGTGCGATACCCACGAATCCAGTGTGAAATCCAGTGCGATACCCACGAATCCAGTGTGAAATCCAGTGCGATACCCACGAATCCAGTGTGAAATCCAGTGCGATACCCACGAATCCAGTGTGAAATCCAGTGCGATACCCACGAATCCAGTGTGAAATCCAGTGCGATACCCACGAATCCAGTGTGAAATCCAGTGCGATACCCACGAATCCAGTGTGAAATTCAGTGCGATACCCACGAATCCAGAAATAGTGCGATACCCGCGAATCCAGTGTGAAATCCAGTGCGATACCCGCGAATCCAGTGTGAAATCCAGTGCGATACCCGAATCCGAAATCCAGTGAAATTTAGTGCGATACCCGCGAATCCAGTGTGAAATCCAGTGCGATACCCACGAATCCAGTGTGAAATCCAGTGCGATACCCACGAATCCAGTGTGAAATCCAGTGCGATACCCACGAATCCAGTGTGAAATCCAGTGCGATACCCACGAATCCAGTGTGAAATCCAGTGCGATACCCACGAATCCAGTGTGAAATCCAGTGCGATACCCACGAATCCAGTAGTGCGATACCCGCGAATCCAGTGTGAAATTCAGTGCGATACCCGCGAATCCAGTGTGAAATTCAGTGCGATACCCACGAATCCAGTGTGAAATCCAGTGCGATACCCACGAATCCAGTGTGAAATCCAGTGCGATACCCACGAATCCAGTAGTGCGATACCCGCGAATCCAGTGTGAAATTCAGTGCGATACCCGCGAATCCAGTGTGAAATCCAGTGCGATACCCACGAATCCGGTGAAATTCAGTGCGATACCCACGAATCCTGTGAAATCCAGTGCGATACCCGTGAGTCCAGTGTGAAATCCAGTGCGATACCCACGAATCCAGTGTGAAATCCAGTGCGATACCCGCGAATCCAGTGTGAAATCCAGTGCGATACCCGCGAATCCAGTGTGAAATTCAGTGCGATACCCGCGAATCCAGTGTGAAATCCAGTGCGATACCCAGATACACGCGAGCGGGGGCTACGCGATGTTCGTGTCGGACGGCCCGCTGTGGTCGGTGACGATCGACGAACGGCTCCGCGGAAACGTACATGGTGACGGTGCGCCGGATCAACGGCAAGACATCGTCGGAAGCGTGACCACCCTGCGTGCGGTGACACCTGGAAAAAAAAATGAATCGCTAACGACACCTACGTGCCACTGCCAATGACTAGTCGATAACAAATTACATGTGTACTACACTTAAAGAACCTGAAGGATGGTCACCCGGAGACTTTTAGCTTTCACACAACTCTGGAAGCAAAGTTTCTACAACGAAAACCCCTGATACGAAAGAACCCTTTTCTTGACGAAGGTAACCCGGAGACTGTAAAACAGATCCAAGCGAACTTTAACTCTTAAAAAAAACAGGAGTCTCTGACGGGCTTTCGGTGCGGTCCTACTTGGGATCCCACCCGGGTTGGTCCACTCCGCAGCTGCTCCCGGTGCTGACGAAGGACGTGAACGCCACGGACTCCGAAATTGGAAGCATCGCGGCGCAGATCCACGCGAGCGGGGGCTACGCGATGTTCGTGTCGGACGGGCCGCTGCGGTCGGTGACGATCGACGCGAATGGCACCGCGGAAACGTACATGGTGACGGTGCGCCGGATCAACGACGGCGCCGGCATCGACTGGTGGATGACCCTCGCCATCAACCAGCAAGACATCGTCGGAGACGTGTTGAGTGCCCGCAGCGCACTGCGTGCGGAAATCCTAGAGCTGCGCAGCGACACGATCACCACGCGGAGGCAAAAGCAAGCGGAGACGGCGTACATCATTTTCGGCGTCTGCATAGTCATCGCCTTGCTGGCCACGGTGGCGGCCTACGCCATCATAGCTCCGCTACTCAAGATCCAGGCGCAGATGGAGGAGTTCGGCCTCCGTATGGAGCTGGACGAGGAGGTCCACCCCTCGTCCTACCTCTGGGAGGTGCGCAGGATGCAGGCTGGGTTCGGGACCATGATGGCGAACTTGTCGGAGTACCGCGCCTACGTCCCGTCCGCGATTCTCGACCACGGGCCCGTCGTCAGCGCCGCGGCGCCGTCGGGGGACGTCACGATCGTGTTCACCGACATCAAGAGCTCGACTCAGCTCTGGCAGCGGTCCCCGACCGACATGAACGCCGCCATGGAGCTGCACAACGACACCATCCGCTTGGCGTTCAGCAAGTACTCGTGCTACGAAGTGAAAACGATTGGTACGCGAGTCTTTTCGGCAACTAGGGGGGGTGAACCGCCGGGCCTAGGCCCTAGGTGGGGTCGAGTAATAACAGTCATTTGACACGCGTCTGGCTGTTAAATCAATGTGCGCACGGTAAAGACCGGCGCCCAGCGAGACTTGAAGCAGGTTAAAGTTCGGGAAACAGTAAGGTTCGGGCGGAGCTCAGTTCTGAAGAGCCGGTCACTGGCAGCACAGGCGCGAAAAGGGGAGAATAGCTCAGCTGGAAAGCAAGATGCAGAACTTCCACTGTGCAAACAGGGCGCAACTGCTTCCGTGGTGCAGAATGAAGAAGGTGGACGGACTAGTGGCGCTGAAAGTGGACGGTCACTACACGGCAAATCTACGGGAGATCGACGCGACGTTGCAGAAAGAATGGGCGCCCATCAACCGGATGTACGCGAGTAAACCGGAACCATGCTATGAAGCCTTCAAGGCGGAGTATGCGGAATACATCCGATGTCGACCGATGGAGGCGGCCGGAACTGTGTGTGCAAAAGTCAGAACGAGATCCCATTTTTTAGCAAGTCCCAGCAGAAGCGCGGCCGCCGAAGTAGGGACGTCATAAGCGAGAAGACGATAGCAGACTAGTGCCGCATCATGTCAACCTTTCGACTTCCAAGGGCGCAGCCAAAAGATATGCGTCGAAACCGCAAAATTCCAGCCCCAGAATGCTAAAAAGAGCGAAGGCACTCCATAAAAATGAAGAATGGGGAAGAGGGGGGGAAAAGTGGAAATTAACGTGGGTGCTTGGTCGGAGTTGGGTTAAGGGCACAAATTTGTTTGTCCAAAATCTGGGTCCCAAATTTGGGTTCGATCTTTGGGTTCAAATTTCGGGTCCACATTTTAGTTTCAGCACAGGTTCCCTGTCAGTGTGTTGCTGCGCAAGTGCTTCTCTAGTCTGCCCAAACATAGTCCAACGATTATAGATCGTACACAGAACTTTGAACACGCAGACCTCGAAAGGTTTGCTTCCTCTTGGTTCGTTTCGTGGTCAGCCATACGATGTGTCGTGAGACAAAGTTTCTTCGGCTTGCGAGGAACCACCTGCAAACCCGAACCTGAACGTCGAGGCTCAACAAAGCCTTATGGTAGGGCCCGCATCAGATCTATAACCCGTGACTTACTGGCGCGGATGAATCAAACTGACTGGCACGGCAGGATTTCCCTCGTTAGCAGAGTGCAGCATCATCTCCATCCAGTGGCTTGTATATGGGTCTGGTGCTCGGACCAAGTCCGAGCAACCAAAAAAAAAACGGGGGAGTACGAGGTCAGGATGATCATGGGTGAGATGGGGATATTCGACGGATGGGAGGTGGAGCCTGTGTACGGGATGGGAAAGGGAAAGAACGGTTTCGTGATACGAAGACTGAGCGAGGACCAGGAGGCGGCACTGCAGAGAGCCGAGTACAGAATTATGGGCAGGAAACTGCAGTTTGGAAAGCTTGCAAACATCGTGGAAGCCGAGGCGGACTCCAGCGCTGAGGTAGTGCGAAGGGGAGGCGGTGGTGGTACCCCTCGAAGCGACGAGATGGAGCTGCTATCGGACGACGAAACGGGCCCTGCGGCAGAGAAGGGTGGAGAAACGCGGCAGGGCCGGGGCGTCGCACTGGAAGCAGAGCCGGCAGGGACCCAACAGAGAGGGAGGGGAGGGCGCGGCCGGGGCGGGAAGACTGGCAGGGTGGCCGCGGACGCGGCCCCGGCAACGCCTGCGCCCAAACGTATGCTTGAGCCGGGGGAGGGGTCAGGGGCGACGCCGCCGGCGGTGAGGACCAGAACAGAGAGTGACCCCGATGGTGGAAGCTATTAACCGGGGTTGGCTCCCCCGAACCAATCAACCGAACCGACCTGACTTCAAGAGCAAATATCATATCAGTCAATTCCTCCCCCGTCACATCAGACGCTTCCCTCTCCGAACCGGAAGACGAACGGCCGACCGATGTCATCACCGAGCCCCCCCCCATGCTACCCCAAGTTCAAGCAAGAATCGCACCCGTCACCCCATGTCGAACTCCACCATCGCAGTCAAACAATCTCGCACGTCCTAGAGTACCTTGCCTTTCCCAGCCCCGCCCTTTGACCGACCCGCCCGGAGGAGCGAACCATGCGCCGCCGGGGTCGACCCCTGCCCCTCGACAAGTGCTCCCCTTGATCATACCGGCCGTGAGAGCCCACGGCTTCCTACCGCTCGAGAGACGAATACTGCTGCTGTCGTGCAACGCCTCCGCAAAGATGTGTCTGGAGAGATACTTCGCCCGCTTGCCTGCCGCCGATCTGCTGGCGGTGAACGAAATCGGCCGTGAACCCACCGTTTTCCGGGAATACGCTGCTCGGGCCGGGTGGGCGGTAGTTGTGATAGGGGTCTGCCCCTATTCCGGCGACCGCCCCATAGCACGAACGGCCATTCTTGTGAAAAGACAATCCACAGTGACGGTCTCGCAATGTTACTCGGGGTATGGTGCGTGCAGTGCCGACCTTCGAATAGCGGGAGAGACGCTGAGGGTAGTGAGTGTGTACGTACCGTGTCACAAGCGCGACGTGCTCGTAGAGCGACTTGGAGAATGGATAGCGCTCCGAGCAAGAGAATGCTCGACCGACCTGGCAGTAGTCGGCGATTTCAACCCGAGGACGACCCCCCAGGTGGAGAGGCGGATGCGACAAGAGCATGTACAAGAGCTGGTGCGGTCACGGACGACGTTCTCGAGATCGAATGCAAACTCTTCGCTGGACAGAGCTTTCGTTCCACGTAGATCAAGATGGAGCCTGGACTTCATCCGCTTCACCGGCGGAAGTGACCACGCGATACTGGCCCTCAGTTTCGATAAGTACATGAGGAGGCCCCCAGCGATGGGGTACCCAGCCGCGCGCCAGAGCCTGCACCAGGCGACCTTTCCTGAGCTTCTAGACGCCTTGGACGCCAGTGCGGCAGCACCCCCACCCCGGCCCCGCGGCACGAAAACCGCCCGCCTGCAGAAAGCTCTTCACCGAAGGATGGTAGCACGGGGCGAAGCCGATGTAGAGCAGAGACGAAGGCTGAACGCCGAAATTCGATGCATCCGGAGGAAGCTGGACGTTTTAGCCCCCCTGCGGAAATCGCCGAATCTTGCTGCACCATACCAGCCCCCGCTGTTAGAGAACCCGGAAGACTTCACGAGTTTTCTCCGGAAGAAGTACGCATCCGACGTCCCGCAACCTCCGGTGCTACTTCCAAGGAACGCCAACCCGATAGCCATCTCCCCCGACGATATAAGAGAAGCCGCCAAAGCCGTTCGACCCACTGCGAGGACCTCTGACTTCTCGCCGAAGTTTCTGCTGAAAATGGAAGACGAAGCGATTGCAGCGACGTCAGTCGAACTAAGCAGATGGGTCCGTGAGGGAGTTCCCGAGCGACAGAGAGTGGCCTGGGTGTTTCTCTTCTGGAAAGGGAAGATGCTGAGGGCTTCCGATCCGAGAGGGTACCGACCGATTGCGATCATGCCCCTCTTCGCAAAGTTGCTCCATACCGCGGTGTACTTGAAGATGAGACCCTTGGTCCTAGAGTACGTCAAGCGCTGCGGCTTCCAGTACGGTTGCGGGCAACGCAGCGGAGCGGCGCAGGTAGCTTTGTTTGCGAAGGAGTGGCTGGAGTCCGACGTTGCATCGAACGAGGACGACGAGCACCTGCTGTTGCTTGTGGACGTGATGGCCGCTTTCGACTCGATTCCCCACGGAAGGCTAATAGAGACAGTTGGACGCAGGTTAGGCCCCGAGTGGGCAATAACAATAGCAAGGGTTATCGAGAACCAAGCGGTGACGATTGCGCATCACGAAGGTTTCACGGCGCCCGTTGCCCTCAACCGCGGGGTCTTGCAGGGTTCGCCGCTAAGCGTGCTCCTTTTCATCGTGTACACCTGTGAGCCCCCGGCGGAAGCAGACGCGCGAATGTACGTCGACGATTTGGTCGCTCGCACGACAAGAGCTCGACTCCCGTACACTTTCGGAAGAGTGCAGAATTGGGCGAATTCTAAGGGGCTGGAGCTAGAGGAGAAGAAAGTCGTGGTCGTGGCGAAAAGCTCCTTTGAGTGGAGTTCGAACCCCGTCCGTGAGACCGTGGACAAGGCCGTGCTGCTGGGCGTGTGCATACACGCGAAGAGACACGCCGGAGGATGTGAAAATGGCGCAAAAAAGCTGGAGAGGGTAGCGAGACTCGTGGACTACACGAACTCGCACCTGTACCGTTCTACCCGGCGAAGGTGCGCGTTCTACACGACACATGTGCTCCCCACCCTCTCGATGCACAGTCTGTCGACCTGTTTCGACCCCCGAGCACCGAAGCTGACGGCAGCACAGTCGAGCCTACTCCCGAAGCACCGCTACAGCCGGGGCATTAAAGAATTCGCTGGCTGCAAGGATGGGTACGCGTGCCAAACCGTCGAGTCCTATGCCTCAATGCAGCAAACGAGGGCGTATTTGGCGTTTAAGCGGGACGGAGTGGGGGACGACCTCCCGACGAAAGGCTTCCGCCGCAGGGCCCCTCGAGAGACAGCAGAAGGGGCAAGCCTTCTTGCTCAGACCGTGAAGCTGGTGAATTCACAGTGCAGAGGAACACGGAACACCGTAGTGGCGAGCGACGGCGGTTTCGTAGAAGAAGAGGCACGTGGGTCAGTAGGTGTATCGATCGGCGCGAAGAAGATCGGCGCCGTCCTGCGAGGGACGGTTACATCGAGTACCGACGCTGAATTGGCGGCGATGCTGCTCCTGGCAACGGCGTTGAGGATTTGCGGAGTGCTGGCCAACCAGCTGGTCTGGTACTGCGACAGTCAGGCTGCAATACAACGAGTGCAGCGGAGACGTATCGGAGACCCGGTGGCAGAGTGCCTTGGCGAGTACGCGGAGTGCCTGCGGTGGAGTAAGGGACACGCGGAAAACCAGCACATCAACCGGGCGGATGAGGCGGCGTCGATCACTCTACGTGAGGGAACGCCGGCGTTGGATGTGGAACACCTCCACTGGAGAAACGGGGGGAAGGCAGTATGCTGCTTCGCAGCCGGGAACTTCCCCCAGCTGGAGGGACCAGCCGAGTACGTGCGGCGAGTGTGCCAGTACGGACGAGCGAAGACCGCGACGAGGGCGATTCGGCAGATGGCGACGGGGAAGACGACGAGAGGAAGCACCCTCAGGGCGCTGGAGACGGTCCCAGGGGCGGTGGACACTATCGAGAGCTTTGGTTTTATCTTTGCGAGCGGGACACCTAGAGGGCGAACGAGGCGGGACTACGAATTCTTCTTTTCTTATAGAGACGGCGCGAGACAAAAAAAAAAAAAAAGACGTTAACCCAAACAACTTCCGCCGGTAGAGAAATCTTGCCTAAAGGAATCAACTGCCTTCGGGTAGGCTAGTCTGACACTAGTTGTCGTCGGGAAAAAAAAAACCCCCCCCACTTCGCTGCCTCACTTGCGTTTAATGTACTGGAGGTTCGTTAAAGACCGCCTGGCCGTGTGCTAGGCGTAGTTTAAGGTTGTACTGATCTACAAACAACCACTTACGAGCTTGTCAACCCCACCGATTTTCTATCTTCTTTCCCCCTCCCCCTTTTCGACGTTGCTGTTGACTAACGGTTAGGTCGGACCCTTCCCCGGTGAACATCCCATGAAAGTAACAGTGTTGACTTAGACCGATACGGGCTACATGGCAACCCCTGCTCAACATGTATGCACGTGGGGGGCCCAGGGCCACATTCATTGCGAATGTGTTCGTGGTGTCGGTCGCAGAAGTCTTTTGTTTTGGCTAGCCAAAGAGAGAAAAAGAGCGAAAGAGTACGTACAGTAGTGAGTAGAGAAGAGAACGAGTGTAAAAGAAAGGAGGTAGCACGGACTACCAGGCCAGCGGAGACCACCGCAAAAAGAAATTTTCTTTCCCCTACTTCATCCCACAAAACCATCACCAACAACAACGACCCACCTCGCTGCCTCAGCGCACAAGCCCTGCGGACGCTGCGGAACCTGCATGAAGCTACGGACCTCCTCCAAACACTCACCCGTAGAGCCATCATGCCGTTCAAAACCCGGAACGAGTGCGCCGTAGAAGGCTGCTACCACCGAGGAAGTGCAGATCGTGTCCTGACGGCTGGCGATGAACGACATATTCTATGCTACGGACCCGAAGCCAACCTCACGCGCATCTTTGGACAGAGTGAGGTAACCTACAGACACATATTGGATGAATTTGCAGCCCGCAACACAGCAGTCATGCTGTCCGTTTGCGCGCGAGTCCGCTATCAGGAGCCCAGCGGGAAAGCAACAGAATGGGCCACTTGGCTAATGCACGAGATCAAGTCTAGCTCGAAGATACGATACCACAAAACATTTCTTTTGGGAACCCCACCGATCACCACAAGCACGCACTAACCTGAACTTCACAAGCATACAAAGGTCGAAAGACACCATTCTGTACGTCCATTCGGGATCGTCGGAAACACAAAAAAAAGCACTGAATGATGCCCCGGCGGAGGGGCCCAGTAGTAGTGCTACAGTACAGCAGTCACACTAGCAGTACACAGCACCGGTTACTGCACCTTTGGATCATCGTTGAAGCAACGTACAGCCACTATTTTGGAACCTGCGACTTGCCCATTAGCTTGAAACAATTTTCCGCGCCTGCGGCGCTGGAATTACTGTATTGTTTCATGACGTGTTGCCAAGAAAGCGAAGACCGCGGCTGTTCGCTCTGTTGCAGATTACTGCCAAGTGTTCTTGAATGATCCCGGCACACTGCTGTGCCCCAACACTCGCCTTCTTCGCACGGCTCTTTTGCTTCCCGAAGGACAGTCTCTGTGGACAGTTGACCCCATTCTTTACCTGTCACGGAGTGTTAATTGGTTAAAAGTTCGAAGGGCAACAGTCATGGTGGAACAGATGGAATTGGCTTTGCAGTAGCACAAAGTCTGGAAAATCCGCCTGCAAAATTATGAAGAAGCTGAAAGTTTCCAAAAAGCATTGCCGAGTGCATTTCCCTGGCAAAAATCCAATGAAATTGTTGCCCAACAAATTTTTGTGCCCTTATGATCAGGCTTATCCCAGTTTCGGATACAGGGGCACAAATTTTGTTTGAAGTGGGAAATAAGGGCACAAATTTGTTTGGGTGGCAATTATTTAAGGGAAGGGGTTTTACCTTTTTTGTTCCACACCTTCCTTCGAAGAAGATTTGATGTTGGCATCAAACATGCATGAGAGGCAGGGACTCTGCCAAACATTAAACTCAGAACTTCCCCCGCAATGTACAGGTGACTCGTTCATGCTCGCGTTTCAAGACGCGTTGGATGCTGTTTATGCATCGCTTGACATGCAAGTCGCTTTGGCGGACCAGCACTGGCCCGTGTCTCTCGAGCTGCCGGACGGATTGCTGGTGCGCATCGGGATCCACTGCGGGGACACCCTCGCGGAGGTCAACCCGCTGACCGGGCGGTCGGACTACAGGGGCACGGTGGTCAACACGGCGTCACGGGTGGAGGGGAAGGCGGTGCCGGGGACGGTGTGCGTGACGGAAGCCGTCGCGAAGAGGGTGCGCGATCACCTGGAGAGCCTGGGCGACACCATAGAGCAGGACCTCGGAGAGGTCGAGCTGAAGGGGCTCGGCAACGCCTCGCGGCTCTTCATCCTCTGCCCCAAGCAGTTGAAGCACAGGGTGACCGGGACCCCGCGTCACTCGCCCAGACCGTCCATCATACCCCCCCCGCCGGACTCCCCCGTCTCCGGCAAGACCGGGCAAAGCTTCACCACCCGGAAGAACCGCGTGTCGCAAACGTCGTCGCCCGCCACCGTCTCGCGGTTCGCAGCCGGGGAGCAGAAGCGGAACGCGCCCATATCCAACGCAGCCGTCCAGCAGAAGACAGGGCTCAACCTCATGCAGTCCTGCGGTGTCGTGGCGGTCGTCCGGGTGAGCGACAGGCGGAGCAAAGGGAACGACCTGTCGGAGCACTGCAACGCCGCGGTGGCGCTCGTGGCCGACGTCGTCGGCAGCACCGACGGGTACCTCGGCAGCATCGTCGGCAGCACGGTCTCGCTGTTCTGGAACACGACCAAGAAGCACGCGGCCCCGCTGGCGGCCTCGCTGCGGTGCGCCACCGCCCTGAACTTGCGGCTTCCGGCGGAATCGACTGTCGGTGTGCACCGTAGCCTTTTCGTATTGTACGTACAGCGATCCATTTTCCCTGTAAGTACTGCATGCTAATTCGTGTGGTTCACGTACTCACAAGAACTCAACGCTTGCGTGCGAGGACGTGGGCTTTTCAGTAGTTCAAGTCATCGCACGTGTACCAGAGAACAAGGTCGAAACGTATTACGCATCAGCAATGTATCACGCATGAAACGTATCACGTATCACGAAACTATCACGTATCAGCAACGTATCACGCATCTGAAACCCATCACGTATCAGCAACGTATCACGTATCACGAAACGTATCACGTATCAGCAACGTATCACGCATCTGAAACCCATCACGTATCACCGTATCACGTACCAGCAACGTATCATGCATCTGAAACGTATCATTCATCTGAAACGTATCACGTATCGGCAACGTAACACGCATGAAAGCCAGACGAATTTTACAACGGCCCCCTCCAGGTGTCGCGATGGGCAACATGCAGAACGGGAACATCGGCACCCAGAAGAAGCGGTTCCAGACGACGTTCGGAGTCCCCGTCGAAATCGCGGCCGCGGCGGCCGACTTCGCCGACAACTTGGGCGCGTTCTGCTTGGTCGCCGACTGCACCGGGTACAACAGCGTCATGAACGACACCAGCGTGAAGCCGACGGTGCGCATGGTCGACTGCTGGCGGGAGAGGATCTCCGGCTTGTCGGTCCCCATATACGAGCTTTCCACCACCCGCTTCGACGAGCGGATGGCCAACTTCGACGAGTTCACGGCGCCGAACAACAGCCCTGCCCGAGACCCGTTCCTGCACTCCTGCTCCTTCATCGTCAAGATCCTGCAAGGCGACGCGACGGCCCTCTTGAAGCTCGTCGACTTTGCCTCCGCGCACCTGGACGACATCGTCCTGCGGGTATGGGCTTACATTTTCCGTCGAAACCCCCCCTTTTTTTTATTGTGTAAGCACCTGCTTTGTAGGAAATGCTTGAGGAGACTGCCAGTTGCGATAGATCAAAGGAGGTAAATGTGCTGTAGCCCACACGAAACACAGGTAAATCTGGGTTTAGTGGCGGGCGTGAGCGTTCAACAAAAAAGACCCACTTGTAGTTGTATTGTTTTCTCCCCCTCTAGCCTCCTTCGAAATGAGCAAGGCAGTCACTCGAGTATTTTTGTATAAGCACCTGCTTAAGGAAGGATGCGACGAACAATGAAACCAGAAAGTTGTGATAACACCGGAACAGGACCGAACGTCCCCGTCCAAAGGACCCACTGATGAGCTCTAACTCTGGATTGGTCTGCGTTCACGAGCGAAACCCGGGACGAAGAACGGTGCACACAACACCGCGGTGAAAACATAATAAAGAGGACTAGTCCCTCAAGGTTTCATACCCTACCTGCGGAGTCCTACACTCCCTGCGATCCCTTTTCCTTTTTCCCTTTTCTATTTTCTTCGAAGAAGACTTGATGTAGGTACCAGGGAAAACCTGCTACACGGGAGCCAAGCTTCACGTGTTCGGCGGTACTGCAGAGCCACGGGCCTACGGGTCAAGTGGCTACCGATTTCCCAAACTAAAGCATCAAGGCTTGGCGCTCCTTGGGGCTTGGCGCTCGCGCTGAAACACAAGCTCGTTGAGACGGTCAGCCGCAGGGCAGAGCGGACGGGGTTGTGGCACTATGCTGCCTCCGACTCAAGCTTTGCAAGCTGTGGTTGACCGTCACGTTCCTGAACCAGGAGCGGCCTTTTTTTTTTTTTCTTCTTCTTCTTCTTCTTCGAAGAAGACTTGATGTTAGCATCAGAGGCAGTGTCCTGCCTAAACATTAAACTAAGTTTTTAGAACCCTTTTCCAGCCTAAGAAGCTGAAGCTAAAAGCTGGAGTTTAAAAAGCGGGTGTCACACCCGCTTTCGGGTAACTCGGGCACGCCCTCTTCAACTCCAGTGTCTGAGACTGGACTTGATGAAGATGAATAGCCGAGAATACAGATCTATCTTAAACACTCGAGTGAGATTTTGGTACTCCCTGTGTTGAAGATGGATCATACACCCATTAATTCCCAGGGTCTCGGACGGTTTTCCCACAATCAGCCTCATACCTGCGACTTTGTTCTCCTAAGGTTCTCATTTGCCTCCTAGGGTGTGTAGCACAGGGTCTTCAATGGCAACAACCAGCAGCTGCTTCAGCAAGTCGTCGC
This sequence comes from Diplonema papillatum, assembly GCA_030068145.1. Lineage (NCBI taxonomy): Eukaryota > Euglenozoa > Diplonemea > Diplonemida > Diplonemidae > Diplonema > Diplonema papillatum. Next base: position 148,949 of record JAPJBO010000234.1, on the reverse strand, counting down.
CCGTCATGGATCGATTACCTCACCACCCATTAACCCGGCCAAGGAAAATTTTCGGAGATCTGGCACTGGGTTGCTTCGGAATGACGAAATACAAATCTTTGTCACAAAGCGCTTGCTAACTGAATTCATTCCTCAGAGCGCGGAAGCGGTACCAACAGGAAATTCGTTGCTGATCAGAGACAAGTGGTGTACTCTCCTCTTTCTACACACAACCGGAGACGGGGTCTAGAGATCTAAAATGGAACTCACCAATACAGAACGTCATCCGGCTGCACCAACAAGAAGAGACCAAGGCGGTTGAAGGCGCGCGCTGTGTTATCGAATGCTCGGCCCTGCCGCAGGGGGCCCGATTCTCTGCAACCTCGAATGGTGAATACGCGTTTTAAAAGCAAACAAAGCACAGGCAAACATAAACAGCATCAGAGCGACAAAAGCGACCGAGCAACAACTAGAACGCTGGAGAACTTGCACCCCGGGGACTTGTATGTCACGCCGCAAGCACCGCGCGTCATTGTCGACATGCAAGTGACAAACCCAAGAAAAAATAGAAAGAAAGGCCGCTCCGGGTCCAGGAACGTGACGGTCAACCACAGCTTGCAAAGCTTGAGTCGCCACAACCCCGTCCGCTCTGCCCTCTGGCTGACCGTCTCGACGAGCTTGTGTTCAGCGCGAGCGCCAAGCCCCAAGGAGCGCCACGCCTTGATGCTCTAGTTTGGGAAATCGGTAGCCACTTGACCCGTAGGCCCGTGACTCTGCAGTACCGCCGAACACGTGAAGCTTGGCTCCCGTGTAGCAGGCTTTCCCTGGTACCTGTCGAACCCAAAGCAAAAGAAAAGATCACAGAAAGCCCGTACTTGCGCCACTAAAAAGACTCTCAATGGTCTGCGGTACCCACCACGGTGGGTGTGAGAAGTGACTCTGACAACATCAAGTTGTTCAGACATGAGTGCGAGCGTCGAAGGTGTACATAGTAACACTGATGAGTTTGATTGGAATGCAAAGAAACTGTGGCGACAATGCACGCGCATCGTGCTGTTGTCTCTATATTTCGGCTGACACCATTTGCGCACTTAACCATGGTTAAGAAGACGACTGAAAGCATAGACACAAAAGATAGCTCAAAGCATCTGCAGAATAACACGAAAAGCCTCTAGGCAAAAACCCGTTTTCACATCTCTTCATCTACCCGCTTCACCAGTGGAAACCCCCCCAAATTTCGGCTTGTGCAGTACAGAAGACGGATGTCGGGGCGGGTTAGAATGCAAAGAATCTGTGGCGATAATCTGCATCGCCGACGGCGCGGTTATCTCTTCGCACGTGATGTGTCATGCTTTCGCCTCTTTAGCTCGTCTTGATCGTCGCGCTCAGGCGCGTTTGCTGCTTCGCTTCTTCTTCGATTGCTCGTCCAGGTTCATCGGTTGCGCGTCGATTTCTGCCTCTTCTCGGCGCTTGGGCGATGGTCGTGTTGCCTTCGATTGCACTTCGATGCGTCCTTTGCGCCTTTTCGGTACCGGCTCCGCCGCGGAGTCCGATTGCCGCTTCTTCGCTGGCGTTGGTGCCGTCTTCTCGGATGTCGGGGCGAGTGGAGAGTTCTCCGCCGGCTACTCACTCAGCCATGGGCACATGCTTCTGTCTTTCCAGCTCAGGACAAAGGGGAAAAGGGGGGAAATCACTTCCGTTGGACCCCCCCCCCAAGATAGCCACGGTTGATGAGCGAACAGGCTAGCCCAGGAGGTCACCAGTGCTCCCGCTAACGAAAAAGTGCGAAGAATTCCTCAAAAAAAAAAAGAAAAAAGAGGCTAAAAAAAAAGAAGGTGAGGAATTCCTCATGAGGAATTCCTCACCTTTTCCCCGTTGGTACCGTTCGCCGGGGGGGGCCGGAGCCCCCCCGGACCCCCCCATTTGGAAGACTCGGGTGCCCCCCCCAGCCTTTCACGATTTCGTTCCTTACTTTCGGAGTCTCGCACTCTCTTTTTCGTCTCTCGCTCTTTTGTCTCTTATCTCTAGTTCTTCCTCGAAAACCATAAGCAGCACCAAAAATTCACGAAAAGAGACGGTCATACGGTACCAAGAAGAGAAGACAGGCAGTCACCTACTGCGGCATCATACTGAGGGGGGCCAACTGTCTCTACGGAGTCTGTCTTCGTTGAGTGTCTCTACGAAGCTTGTCTTCGCCGACCTATGGTCAACTGTCTCTACAGAGTCTGTCTTCGTTGAGTGTCTCTACGGAGTTTGTCTTCGATGACCTACGGCCAATTGTGTCTACGGAGTCTGTCTTGGTTGACCTATGGCTAACTGTCTCTACGAAGCTCTAGGCATACATCCGATCCGACTCGCATTCTCGCATGAAATTCTCGCATATTCTCGCATGCGAGAATGATACGAGTGAAATACGAGAATGTGTAAACCACTCAAGAACCATGTATTTGACCCGTATTCGAGGCTCCGACAGGAATACCAAGTGAAGATAGCAGAAGAACGAAATAAGGCTACGCCAACTGCAGCTTGCAGCTGGCATTGTGTCTTGCTTTCAAGACAAGGAGACCTCAACACAATATGTTGTCGACAACAACTCTGGTTGCTCCATGGTATTGCTTTTAAGGCTTGAATAATGGTCGAAAACACGCTTCACAACAAGTGCTCCGTCCGCCACTGTGCCCGCAACTTCTTCAGCTTCGACTTCTTGTGTTTTCTTCTACGATTTCCTCTGCCACAGCTTGTTTCGCGGAGCTGGTGGCTAACATTCAATTGCCTCTGACTTAAGAGGCACCGGCATTTTGAATGTTGGCCGCCTTTTCAGGTGCATTATTAGGTTGCAGGCTCTCTGGATGGCAGGTACGTCCGCGAGCCCTTGGAATCTAGCGAGCCCAGCGACAGCGAGTCAAGGAGACCTACTCCACAAATACGCTAAAAGCACTAGCAAATCCGGTTTCCGAGTTCACAATACTACTACAAAAAATATTGCTCGTGCAGATGGCGATTGACCTGAAGGCTGTCGACTGGTCTCCCATCGAGGTCGTCCTTGCCCCCGACGGTTGGGAGGCCGCCGACGAGGACGTGGACTGCTGCGTCGACTGTGGAAAGACCCACAACTCGGGTGCCTTCTGCGCCCGGTGCGGCAAACGGGGGTTCCCGTCATGCCTGAAGGCATCCCTGCCGAAGGAGGTCGCGCCCCTGTTCCTCGAACACTTGTCCGAGGACGGCTGGGTCTGTCCCCAGTGCCTGGTGTCACTACACCTGGCCGGCAGCAGCCTAAAAGAAGAACAGAACGCAAGGGGGACCCGTGATCACGATCCGGCCGTCCCCCCGAGCTTGGACCCATGCTCCCTGCTCGCTGCTCTCGAAGAGGGGCCAGTCAAGACTGCCTTTCTTGCATTGTTTGCACAGTCTGCCATGCGGGCTCAGCTCGCTCCAGTGCCAGCCGCACCGGTCACTACCGAAGCGGTGGATCCTCGTCGAGTCACTACTTGGCTGGAAGGATTGGCGAGCGGACAGGGGCGACAGATGATTCTGTCGGAGGTTAAGGCACGGTACACGTACCACCTGGTGCCAGAGCACCCCCACGATGCGGGAAGCTCCCTGGATCATGAGCGGAGGATGCATTTCTCCACGCTCACGGCTCTGATGCCCCTGGCACACAGCTCCCCGCCTGTCCTCCAGGTTTTGCACCAGATCATGGTCCGCCTCGAAGCCCTTCGCCTTAAATGCCTCCACTCGAACGGCACTGAGTTCCAGGTTTCCTGGGAGACTCGCTTCGGGTCCATGGACTATGCCGACTTCACGAAGGCGGCCTTGATCCAAGCCCAGAAGGCCATGGCCGAGCTGGCAAAAAAGGCAGACAACAAGGAGGAGAAGAAGGAGCCCTCCCTGAAGAGGCCTCGAAGGTGAGGGTCGGCGAGTCCCGCAGGCCTGCCTACCGCGGGTTTGTGGGCAGAGGTGGTAAAGAGGTCACTACCTCGGAAACAAGACTTCGGGTGTCCCGATCAAGATCGGTTCCGAAGGGATCAGGAGGCACTCCTCCTCGCCGTGCAGAAGTGCTACAAGAGCACCCCTGCCATGCTGTCAGTGGTGAGCCGCGCTCAGAGATACGCGGAGGAGGCCCGACGCTTTCGCCCCACGTTATCCGACGAGGAAGCCTTCCTGATGTGGGTGAATCGGAAGGTGACGGCTGGCGAGATCAAGGCCGAGTCGGCTCTCCAGTACGTGACCTACTTCCGGATGTCTCGGGTGAACTGGATGAGCGCATACCGGCGCTCGGTCAGGCTGACCATGGATCAGTTCGAGGACCGACGTACCCGCGATGCCGGGCGGACCCCATCCAAAGAGGAGGTCCTACAGGTGGTCTCACGAGGCCCCGGCTTGCATACCATGGCCCTCCGGTTCCAGTGGTCGACGGCGTGCCGGTTCGTGGACCTGCAACGGGTCCGGTTGGACCACATGTGGTCGGTGGACAAGCAACAGGTCATGATCCTGTTTGTCGGCGGGAAGACCGACCCGACGTCCCGAGGACAGGGTCTCTTACTGCCACGAAGCGGGGCTTTTCTGACGCCTTTTTGGGAATGGATCACCATCCAACGCCCTGCCAGCGGCCCCAAGGCGTTCGTGTTCCCCAACCTGTCAAGACAGGCTTACAACAGTTTCCTTCAAGAGGAGCTGGGGGTTCCTTCACACAGGATCAGACATGCCGCGCTGACTTGGGTGGCTTTTGTGGAAGGAGAGCAAGCAGCGATGTGCGTAGGTCGTCACCTCAACCCCAGGACGACGCGGCTGTACACGCCGCATCACCTTTGGCAGCCGGTCCAGCGGACAGTCCCGGGTACAGCTGCGCTGCAGAAAACCGACTGAACCACCGCCCCGCTAAGCCTCCATTGTGGCCGCGCCACCTGGACAAGATCCTCCAGGGTTACGACTACGCCAACGGTTGGTTGGACGCCAGCAGTGGAAAGCGCGTAACGAAAGCATCCTATGAAGGTGAAATAGCTTCGACGGCTCCGCCCTTCAGTCACGAAGCGCTCTTGCACGATTTTCCCGCTCTCCGGACCAACATGCGATGGTTACTGGATTCCGAGTTCATCGGAAGCATGTTAAGACCGGGTTCGTTCGTATCCGGCCCTGGTCCGCGCAACTCACGAATGAGGCCGCACGTTGAGCGCTTGCTCGCGTTGAAGATCGCTGCGCCGGTCCCCAAGGCGGCTTCTTCCCGCTGGTTTCACGGCGCGTTTACGGTGGATAAACGGGCCCCCGGTCAGCTCCGGTTCATCCTCAGCTGCGAGTCAATCAACCGGGCCACGGCACACGTGCCTTTGCCGCCCTGCGACCTACCCAGCTACGCCACCATCGTGAGTACGGTGCTGTCCCGCAAGTGGGTGGCTGAGTTCGACTTCCGCTCCTTTTTTTTCCAGTTTGCGCTGCCTCCAGAGGTCAGAAGGTATTTCTGTTTCCGTATTGAGGGCAGGCTGTTGTGGATGACGCGCCTGCCGATGGGCTACCGCGCTGCGCCTCAGGCGGCCCAGGCGGTCACGCTGGAGCTTGCGGTTGCCGCCGCTCAGGGTGTGGACGTTGAGGTTCTCGCGTGGATCGATAACGTGATATTTGTGGCGGACACTGAGGCCGAAGTTATAGAGGCCTCAGCTCGCTTCAAGGCTTTGACTTCGAAGTACGGCTTGACCATCGGGAGCTGGTCCAAGCCTTCTACCCGGGCGGTGCTGCTGGGATTGGAAGTCGAGTATGAAAGCCTGCATCCACGAATAGACGAAACGAACTGTGGCAGTGAAGGCAGAGGAATGGAAAGTTCAATACACAGAGGAAGCAGCAGCTGGAGAAGTTCGGAGGCCCAGTGGCCGAGAAATGCACCGCAGAAGCCTCGGAGACGACCTAAAACGTTGATTCCTGCCGGTTTCTCATGTGTTCAAGCATCCCGTACTGTGAGTAACCTCATTCTCGCATATTCTCACACGTGCGAGAATATGCGAGAATATGCGAGAATCATGCGAGAATTGCGAGAATATGCGAGAATTTTACGAGAATCGGGGCCGCGACCCCCCAATACGAGAATATGCGAGAATACGAGTCGTATCGGATGTATGTCTAGGGGGCGCGGTATAATGTGCAAAGTATATCTGCGCAATAATGCATAGCCTGTGAGCCAATTCACCTACCCCCCCTGAAAGCGACTTGAGCTCGATTACACTCGATTACGCGTCGATTACAATCGATCAGCTTTTGGTGAATTGGGGGGGTACTGTAACAATTGATTAAACACACAGCACTCAGCCAATCCTGATTAGCTGATGCAACGTGTCTATTATCGAGCCTTCTTCTGGGGCTAAAGATGCTGATAGCACGATCATCGAGTATCGAACAAAAAGAAGCATATTCGTCTGAAAAAAGGATGTAGCCAGGCAGTGCAGCAGGGGACGAGGAAGTTCGGACTGACTTGTGGAAGCAGGTTGTCGAGTGCATAGGGGCTCGGGTACCCGTTTTCCCGTATTAGCAACCTTTGCAATTTAGCGCAGCTAATACTCGAGCCTTTTGGCATTCCCTGCGGGGCAGTTCCAGGCGATAGGGCAAGCGCTTGGCAGACACCCTGTCCTCGAAGATGTCAAGTTTCTGTTTGTGGGTTCGATCTCCCTGGCGACAACAAGGCGGTTGAAAACGGAGGCTAATCTCACCTTTAGGCACTGCAATGTCACGCATGCCATTGTCAGACGCTACCGTCTGGCATTGCGCAATTCGTGCCATAGTCGTTGGGGGTATTGGCAAGGGGGTTCAGTGGACACTCATCTGTTGGCTCCTCGTTACTGCCCACGTAGGTTCCGGGAGGTCTGCTTGGCTGCACGCGGCTTGTGGTGTTGCTTCGTTCTTGAACTTTTTCTTCGGCTTCATGCGGTTCATCGTTTCGGCCTGCCCCTGGTACATGACTCGTCTCGTCTCCGTAGCTCGTCTATCCTGCTTCACTTCGTGCTTCCATCGAGCCTACTTGCGCTGTCACATTCCGATGGGTAGTGCGTCTGCGGGAGGAACCTGCCGTTATTGTGGCTGACACACCCTGTCCCTGCGGCCTTCATCGCTGTCTGCTCTCGTGCGGCCACTGTGGGGCATGATTCCGCCTCGGATCCTCGGTTGTGCTCCTTAGCTGGATCGCTAGCTCGATAAGAAGAGCTGGTGGTGGGCACAAGCGAATGTGGTTGCGGTTGCGGGCCGGCCGGCGTGACTGCGAGCAGACCCCCCCTCTCTACAGTGCCGGAGGGGGGGGGGGACCCGGCACTGATATTTGCGGACGCGTCCGCCCATCCGGCGGACGCGAATGCAAACGGCATGTATCTGCCCCCCCCCCCCCCCCCGGGTCGAGCTAATTTATTCCTGGGTGAGCTTTTTTTCAGGCTTTTTTTCCGACTAATTTGTTCCGGGAAGTGAAAATTTGTTCCGGGAAGTGAAAATTTGTTCCGGGAAGTGAAAATTTGTTCCGGGAAGTGAAAATTTATTCCGGGAAGTGAAAATTTATTCCGGGAAGTGAAAATTTGTTCCGGGAAGTGAAAATTTATTCCGGGAAGTGAAAATTTGTTCCGGAAACTGAAAATTTGGGGTTTGCCAAATTTTCCAGATTTTCACCATTTGTGTGTGATTTTTACAATTTTTGTGTAAGGTACGCATACCCGAACCCCCCCCGCATACCCGAACCCGCAAACCCGCATACCCAAACCCGCAAACCCGAACCCGCGTACCCTAACCCCGCAAACCCTAACCCGCAAACCCCGCAAACCCGCATACCCAAACCCGCATACCCTAACCCGCAAACCCGCATACCCTAACCTCGCAAACCCGCATACCCTAACCTCGCAAACCCCGCAAACCCGCATACCCAACCCGCATACCCTAACCTCGCAAACCCGCATACCCTAACCTCGCAAACCCGCATACCCGAACCCGCAAACCCGCTAAACCCGCAAACCCTAACCGCAAACCCGCAAACCCATACCCACCCGCATACCCTAACCCGCAAACCCGCATACCCTAACCTCGCAAACCCGCATACCCGAACCCGCAACCCCGCGTACCCTAACCCGCAAACCCGCAAACCCGCATACCCCTAACCCCCGCATAACCCGCAAACCCGCATACCCTAACCCGCAAACCCCGCAAACCCTAACCCGCAAACCCCGCTTACCCGCATGCGATAACGTTTTTCAAATACACACAGCAGATCAAAGAAAGGGGGGAAAGGTGGAAAATGCAGATCAAACGGGAGTAGAATGTGCACACTCGCTTATCCGACTCTTGACTTACTATGCCGTGTTCTGAAAGCTGTCGAGGGGCCCCTCCATAGGTTCTCGCATGATTCGTTCGCCTATGTAACACTATCCGTTTGTAGTACGCTTCGCAATTGTGTTCTTGCACTCTAGCCGAATGGCGGGTGGCGGATTTCCGCGCTCGGGCGCAAGACACAATTATGCTGCTTTTGCAGTGCAAGCCGAACCCGGTTCGCGACTTCGGTTGCGGTAAAGTGTTACAAAGTCTTCGGCTTTCAGATCCGGATACGCGTATGCAACAGATAGTTAGAGGTCACTTGAAGGATACCCGTGTGCAGCGTTCGAAAGAGTTTGCGTATCTGGAGTCTTTTTTTTTTTTCGGGGGGGTGCCCTTTTGACCCTATGTATTTTGATATTTTTTGAGAAGAGAATTTACGACAGCCTCGAGGATATTCGTCATTTCCTGCGTTCGTCCAGTGTAATTGTCGTCCAAGTTACTGACCGTGGGAAGGGGTTCCACGTACATGCTGTTAAGTCTGTCTGAGTGCGCGATGCAGTTTACCGATAGCCACCGCGTGCCTTCTGTGCCAGGGGTCGGATACGTTTACTTGCTGACCGGTGCTAACGTTGTAGAAGGCCCACCTATCAGCCTGAGTTCAGCTCCACAAGGTTCGTTTCGTTAAGGCAACTCATGATCACTTCGGTGTGAGGGATTAGTCCTGTTAGAAACTACTTGTGGGCGCCTGCTCCGTTGCGTGGTCTTCTCTCCGTACAGTGTTCCACATCTGGAAGGTCCTTGCGTTCAGTTCGCGCTTCCTGTGGGCACAAAGACAGTCGATGACTTCAGGAAGGAATCAGCCATTCTTGCGTGATGTAATGTGGAGTGCAGATTCCGTTTGTTGCCACCTTGGGTTGTCAGCCCAGTCCTCCCCAGTTCTGGGTTCGGTCCGGGTCCCGTGAAATTAGGTGAAATTTGTTCCGAAACTGAAAATTTGTTCCGGGAAGTGAAAATTTGTTCCGGAACTGAAAATTTGTTCCGGGAAGCGAAAATTTGTTCCGGGAAGTGAAAATTTGTTCCGGGGTGAGTTTTTTTTCTGGGATGCTCACTGATCGTGTCAGCCATTCTTAGCCCAGAAATGAAAAAAAACTCACCCAGGAACAAATTAGTCAGAAAAAAAGCCCACCCCGGAACAAATTTTCAGTTCCCGGAACAAATTAGTCAGAAAAAAAGCCCACCCCGGAACAAATTTTCACTTCCCGGAACAAATTTTCACTTCCCGGAACAAATTTTCACCTCCCGGAACAAATTTTCACCTCCCGGAATAAAAAAGTCGGAAAAAAAGTCGGAAAAAAAGCCACCCCGGAATAAATTAGCCCCACACCCCCCCCCCCCCCCCCCCCGCACACGAAAAAAAGCTGGCAACCGGCTTTTTTCATTTGACGTGGGCGGCATCAGATTTACATGAATGCCACCTCAACACAAACAAGTTATCGACAACATAATACAAGTAAAAGAATAAAGCATACACATTGAGTTTTCTTTTCTTTTTACACTCTGAGTCAGGGGTCTTTAAAAGTTTGGGGGTTGGAGCGGAAAACCCGGTGGCAGCCAAAAACCCGGTGTGAGGTCAATTTTTTTTTTTTTCAACACTTGGGCAGCAGGGATGCCTTGGGACGAAAATACACGCTCTAAACCGGGGGTTTTGGGGAATCACACGGCATTCAGCGGTGACCCTACTGTAGCCCCGACCCGCACAGTAGGCTGTGTTGACGCTTCGGGTGGGGGGGAGACCTGCCCGCGCAGCGATATATTTTGTGGTAGTGAGTCACCTTTTGGCTTCTGCGTGCGTGTGCCGCCTCTGGTGCACGATTGAACCAGCGTTAAACTCCGGAACACCGATCCAGCAACTCTTTTTGTGGCGGGTTTGCGTTTCTTAAGGAGCCCTGCGCCGCAGGCGCGGAAACTTTTAAACGGTCGCACTTACGGATCAAAGCAGATGGGCGCTAGGGTGGCTCGTCACAACTACTAGGTTGGCTGACATGTCAATTAAACCTGCGCCGCAGGCGCGGAAATTTTGACGGTCGCACTTACAGTTAAACAGATGGACGGAAACACGTTGGTTTGTCACCGGCTGCAGCAGGTTTTCGTCCTGCACAACGCCCCTGCATTGCCTGCCACGGTGGAACACTGTGAACAGAATGAGCAAATATGCGGTAACCCCATGACGGAAAAGATACTCAGCCAAAACACCTGCGCCGCAGGCGCGGAAAAATTTTGTCGCCCTTTCTGGCCAGCCAGCTAAGTACGAAGATCGCAAAACAGTTTTCCGTGAAAGAAATTTCCGCCGGTGGTTTCTGCTATGAGAAGATTTTTTCCATCAGGTTTCTGCCACGAGAAATTTCCACCAACAGTATTCCACAAAGAAATTTCCGCCAGTAGTTTCCAAGAACATTTCCACCAGGTTTTCACCACGAGAGAAATTTCCACCACCAGTTTCCCACGAAAGAAATTTCCGACAGTCGTTTCCACGAGAACATTTCCATCAGGTTTCCGCCACGAGAAATTTCCACCAGATTTCCGCCACGAGAAAATTCCCATCATTTTTCTGTCGTGAGAGAAAATTTCCACCAACAGTATTCCACGGAGGAAATTTCGGCCAGTAGTTTTCCATGAGAAAATTTCCAGCCTACACAGTGACAAAACAGAAATCTGGAATTTTTTTTTTGCCAGAAATTTTCTGACTTTTTTTTTACATAAGCGCCAGCTTGAAAGGAAATGCTCGACGATGCTGCCCGACAAAGAACAGAAGGGATCCCAAGTGCTGTAACTACCGAACCACGTGTTGAACGGACGTGAGGTCATGCGGGTCTACCCCTACACGACAAATCACACAAACACAACAGGTCAAAAAATCCTGAGTGAGAAAACAACACACGGTGGTGTAAGCGAAGAACAAATCAGATTGTGTTTGTATTGTATTTGCCCCTTACCTCTATATTTCCCCCCTTCCATTCGGAGTCGAAGCAGCTACGTCGAGTATTTTTTTCCCCTCTTTTTTTGACACACCGGGTTTACCCGGTGTCTGACACCGGGACACCGGGTTTTTAAAGTCCCCTGCTCTGAGTCGCGGTCGCCGATCCCCCAACCGCCAGCATCATGTACAGCGGAACAAGTGCTGACAGCACCGCCCGGCGAATAGAGGACCGCAAAAGTGGCAAATCGACTGGTCGGGGGGTACTTAGCAGCCAATGGCCTGATGGCTGAGTGCACAAGCCGTGTTGTGTATAAGTGCACAAGCCGTGTTGTGCATAAGTGCACAAGCCGTGTTGTGTATAAGGCTTCGTGGGGGCCTGGTTAACCACCTCATCACAATAGGCGCAAACTTTCTCGACAGTGATTGGACAGTCGGGATGCCGGGGGCGGGTCTCCATGAAGAAGAGAAAAGTAAAGCAAGACCTGCCCCCTGCGCCTGCTGTCGCCGGCTGCTTCGGCAGACGACACATACTGCTACTACTTTACACTGAAAAACACCAATGCAAACACAAACAATGTCATTTTTTTGTCTCAGCCAGGCTTTACGTTCAGCATGCTGAACGTACTGATTTCAGCACGTTAATTTTCTTAGTTTCACACAACAAAACTACGCATTTCTTTTTGTACACATACAGCTGACATGTGTCATGTGACATGCTGAATCAGTACGTGTACACGTGCTGAAATCAGTACGTTATCAGCACGTACTATCTTTTCTGCAGACTCATCTGGGGGATCAACCGCAGTACCGGGGATTCCGGCCGACCAGATCCTGCTGTTGCTTACCACCGCGACACTGGAGGGTTGAGGCCGGAGAGGAGGCAGAGGCAAAGACATGCAACACTGGCAGGTGAGCCCCCTATGCTCTTCTCTCTTTTTTTTTTTTGCCTGACCCTGCGAATTGATTTTCAGGAGGTATTTAGCTCCAAGACAAAAGAGCTGCGTACGCCCTGGTCTCAGCTACTACAAGCCAATTCACCCCCTGCCTGATGGACGGTTGTCGAGCGTTGTCGTTTGGATTAGAATGCAAAGATTCTGTGGCGAGAATCTGTGTCGCCGGCTTCGCGTGAAGTGACATGTCTTCACCTCTTCAGCTCGTCTTGATCGGCGCTTCTCTTCTCCTTCGTCTGCACCACTGGCTTGGCCACCTGGGGGGTTTCGGGTCCCCCTTTTCTGTGGCAAAAGTCGTCGTTTTCAGGAGGGAGGCGAATTGGCTCAAACGGTGCCCAGACAACAACGAAAACTACCAATCAACTCGTCCATCAGCGGAACGGACTTTCCCCTTTTCATGCTGCCCTCAGCCCGCAGGATTACTTCTCGCACTTTTTTGTTTTAGCCACGTGCCATGCGTGAGGAAAGTGAACCGCTAAGTAGGACCCTCTGCACCTGAAACCACGTACATACCCTTTGTTCACACTGTTTCCGGGTGTGGTCACACCCGCACTGGAGGCTGGACTTTAGCTCGAGCAAAAGTTGTTGGGGGACCGTCAGGCTGGTGAAAACAGCGGTTGGGGGAGCTTCCGGGCTCCGGGCTGGTGCCAGTCCCTTATTATCCACAGAGGAAGCGGGCATGCTCCTGGCCTTCGTGCCAGTTGACGACCGTTTGCGACGTTCTGAGGTGCAGCTCGTCCACCAGGGCAGTGTCGTCGCGTTGTACACTCAGACTCTGTCGTCGGAGGCGGAGCAAGCCAGGCGCTCCCATTGCCGGCCGTCCATCGTGGCCACGTCACAGCATCCGCCACGGGCCTGGGAAGGGCAGATTCTCGAAGGTGAAATGGTCAGAATCCCCCTAGGTCATTCCGGCACTTGGAGAAAAAATTCTTTCCCCCGGCTTCCTCTGGAGGCTCCGGGCTGATGACAGCTTTCTTATTAGCCAGACTGGTCACCGTGTATACAAAGAAAATTAGGGATTGATTCCTGTCCCCTTGTGTACCCATTGTGGGACGTGCCGTGATGCTACCACTGGATGGATTATGGCTGAACACCTCAAAGCCAGCCAGAACCCAATGAGTGAGTCACTTTGTGGGACAGCTCTTTGAAGCTGCGAGAAAGGAGGCCTCGCTGCTGCGACGCGAACGCTGCGGAGCCTGCGACGAGCGAAACGGCAGGCCCCGTGGCCGCCCAGCCCGACTGGCTGCCTTGACTCCAACAGGAGCGCTGTTCGAGTCTCCGGTTGCCGTTGCAGCAGGGACAGCTGCGCTGCTGGTTCTCACACGCAATCGACATGCATGCGCAAACTCAAGTGAACGATGATTCGAATGAGTGATCCCGCCGGAAGCACGACACGGTGCGATCGAAGAGGGTACACGGTACTGGCTGGGGCAGTGTGTGGGCCTTTGAAACGTCAATGATACCTCTCGCGCTGCTTCCCTTGAGGTTCCTGGCCCTGGCTCACGCCAAAGCGCCGCCGCCCGGGTTAAAGGGTTGCGGCATCAGGGCCAGGGAGGCTGTTCGGAGGGGTCACCTTCCCCAGAACCAGATGCAAATTATGTCGACCCAGTCCTTCCCCGCCCAGCAAAGTCTTCTCCTCCCTACCCCGTTGTAGAAAATCGTGGTCCCTTTGCTGGGACGACACGTTTTTAGTTTTGTTCTGTCGACTGCGTGGTGGGTCTGCCGCAGCACCTAGCTTTTTTTTCGTCGGCAGGAGTTCCGAGTTTACACTGCAGAAAATTTGCAAGCATGAGTCTTGTTCCGGAGCGGGGCGAGATCAACCGCCAGTCTTATCTCGCCGCACGAGGCAAGTGAAGCCGTTTTGTTTTACATAAGCGCCAGCTTGAAAGGAAATGCTCGACGATGCTGCCCGACAAAGAACAGAAGGGATTCCAAGTGCTGTGCCTACCGAACCCACGTGTTGAACGGACGTGAGGTCATGCGGGTCTACCCCTACACGACAAATCGCACCAACACAACAGGTCAAAGTCCTGAGTGAGAAAACAACACATGGTGGTGTAAGCGAAGAACAAATCAATTGTGTTTGCATTGTATTTGCCTACATTTCCTCCCTTCCATTCGGAGTCGAAGCAGCCACGTCGAGTATTTTTGTTTCTAGTGGGACACTTGGCCCACCGAGTTGCACTCGAGGTGCAGATGGCCCGTGGCCGTCGACCATAAATCGTACAGGTCAGATTTGCGGAAGCCTGTCATCCCCAACCTAACACCTGAGAGCCACAGTTTCTGCACTTTCTTAAACCGATGTTAAACACCGGTCACGCCGCGTATCGTACATGTAATGTTATCGTCCCAGGCTACAGCCGAAGCGAACACTCTCACGAGTCATCTAACGTGGACAGGAAGAAGGCAAGAGAAGGTGGTGTGGAGGCCAGAGAGAAAAGAGAGTCGAATCAGCGAGCCATCTTTGTTTTTGCCGTGATGAAGCTTTCCATGCCACGTGACAGACTGCCAAAGAAAACCAAATAACGACATCTGAATACTTACACTGACAAACTCAAATAAGCAATACCAAACCCAGGGATAGAGGGCAGAGAAGCAGCTTTGTACCATATTTTGGACCCTTATGCCGATGTCATTACAACGCCTGTTGTTCCGTGCTATAAAGGGCCGCCGGAACCGTTGTGCCTTCCCTGTACCGTTTTCTCGTCTGCTTTACTTCGGTGGTACCCAACCCGAACGAGGTGCTATGCAATTATTGAACAATTGGAGTGGAAGATTGCCGTCGACACTTCCTGGCTTTTCACGCCGTAGCGTCTTCTTGTTGCGTTAGTGGTATGCTCCTTTTACAGAGTGAGCCGATGCCTCTCATCTCACCTTTAAAACACGGCTGAGTCACGCATGCTCTTGACAGACGCTAGCGTCCGACATTTCGCACGCGCGTCGCAGTCGTTGGGTGGTATTGACAAGGGGTTTCATCGGACACTCGGATGAGCTTCGTTACTTCACCGCCGCAGGTTCCCCCATGCCCTTCGGTTTCCGCCGTGTTGGTGTTGTTGCTTCGCTTTTGGACTCCTTCTTCGGCTTGGCACGGTCCCACGTCACACGGGTAAAATCTGGAAATGGATCGACAAACAGAGACCCAGCCTTGTAGTTTTCACACGGGTAAAATCTGGAAATGGATCGACAAAAAGAGACCCAGCCTTGTAGTTTTCACACGGGTAAAATCTGGAAATGGGGTCGGCAAAAGAGACCCATCCTTGTGGTTGTATTGTCTACAATACTGGTTCTTCACAACCACCTTGCAATGCCTGGAATCTGCCCGGTATACTACGGTCTGTCACGTACCAGACGGAACCGTCGTGGTCTCCTTTTCCCGAAACTGTCACGTTGAACAATTAAAGGTTGCGAGACACCATACTACTCGTCCCTCCCTCGGGAAGAGGAAGAAGAGAACCGTAAAGAGATGAAGGTGACGGTGCCGCTTCCGTGCGTCGTTGCGCTGATTTGCCTCACAGCCGTCATCTGTCTCTCCTCTGTGCTGTTGTTGTTCTCGTCGGTGCAGTGTAACGACGCCGTCGAGTGTTTGCGGGATTCGATCGACACGGGGGTGCTCGACTGCTTCATGTCAGACCAAAACTACTTGCTGTTGTCGACCAGCATGTCGCTTCGGTTCACCATCAGGGCGGTGAAAGCCACGCTCGAGCGGCAGCTTGCAACCGCTGTTTTCGAAAGCGACGCATTCGAGGGGATTGCGAGAAGTGCCGTTCCGATCGTCGGTGAGTATGATTGGTTGCGGCCGGTGGCCCGTGATTTGTACATAGGGGTCACCGCGCACTGGAAGTACAAATCCTCGCTGTCGGTGGGGTTCATCTACATCAACGACTCGGGCTACGCGGTCTCTTTCAACAGCGGGGCGTGCGCAGCTGTTCTTCTTCAGGAAAACCGGTCTGACACCGCTGACTGCGGTTTGGAGTCGGGCTGGCAGACGGGCGAGACCCGGCCTTCCACTTTGACGACGAGAACATCCCCGGGAGCGACTGCGTCACGGCGGGTCGGCCTGTGGGACGAAGAAAAGCTCTGGCCGTCTGTAGGCGCCGTCAGCACGTTCGTAGGCTACTCTTGCATCAAAATCGCGTACCTCCCCGACGGGACCGTGCGGAACTGGGGCACAGGCGTCCACCTCAAGGTCGTCGCAGCGGTGCTGCAGTTGCTGTCGGACAAGGCCATGGCGGAGTCAAAGCTCACGCTCACACTCTTCACCACCATCGCCAGGAGTTGGATGGCCGAAAGACTCTTCGCAATGGGCGATCCCGATTGGGCGAAGTACGACCAAACCGGCCTCTTGACAGGTATTACCGACGTTTTTCAAGCATTTCCATGTTTCATCAAACTGAATCTTTCTCCCCCCGGCTGCGCCACCATCGGTGCAACAATCATTTTTGACTGGGCCGCGGCTCGCTCCGCGCCCACGGCGCAACGACTTGCGTCCGCCGTAGTAGTACGGAATAGTAGTGGGGCGACCGGATACTCCTCGGAGAGATTGTCCCTGCACTCTCTCTCTCTTTCTCTGCGCCGCTCCAGTCAGTCATGGGGTTTGCCGGGTTTGCGGGTGTGGGCTCCCCTTTGCACTAATAAAATACTTTTCGACGTCTTTTTTTTTTAACGGAAAAAACCATATCGGACACACTTAAGCAGGGCTTACGCTCCACGTGTGGAACGTGTGGGTTTTTTCTTTTTGGATTTTGTTCCCCCACGTGTGGATCCACAGGTACCACATGTGGATTTTGATTTATTGGTCCACATGCAGGGGAGTCTAGGCCCACAGGTGTCGGCAAGTCCAGTAGCGACGCTATTTTTTTTACCGTCGCACATAAGGGGAAAGTTTTTTTTCCCCTCGAACCCAGGGGTTATTCTAATCCCCGAAATTCTGAAAAATCCCGGTTAAAAAATCTTTGATATGGCCAGAAAACTTTTTTCCCCACGCTGCGCGTGGGAAAGCATGAATTGCTGAAGCATGGATTGCTGAAGCAAGCAGTGTCCCACACAGTAGCGTCATACGTTAGCACAGTGTCGACAGTGGCAGCACCACTAAAACCAAAATGCGGCGAGCGACATCTCTTTTAGTTTCAAAATCCTTTCAGGCCTGTGAGCTTCAGGATAGCAAACGATCCTCCAGTGACTGATTACTACTGGGTGTGATGGAAGACACAATCTGGCTGCTGCTTCTCCACTTTGTTGTAGCCTTCACTTGTCAGTCCCAGTGCATGATGGCCTCAACGCCTTTCAACGAATCGAGGCAGGGCGAAGCTGCTCACGACAGGCGCCCCCCAACACGCTAATACCAACGCCCCTCATGCCCCTTAGATATTTCTGGACCACATCGCTGGCGGGCTGTGTACACACAGCAACTACGACTCCAGGATCTGAGCCTGTAGCCTGGGTCCCTTGCCAAAAAGTTTTCACCAGAAATCCCCATGGTTAAAAAATCTTTTTTCACCGGCCTGTTTTCAGAATTTTTTTTTTTTGGTGAATTTTTTTTTTTTTTTTAACCATACAGGATAATCCCTCCTCGAACCTTCAGCGCCCACACGTGGACCACACGTATTTTCTCTGAGACCGAAAACGGAGCGTAAGCCCTGCGTTGACTACCAATTCTAATTAAATTCAGAATCGTTGACTACCAATCCTAATTAAATTTGGGATCCGAATTTGGACGTTGACTACCACTTCTAATTAAACTTGGATACGACATCAGACGTTGACTACCGATTGTAATTAAATTTGGAATCCGAAATTGGACGTTGACTACCATTTCTAATTAAATTTGGACAACATGGCTTATATGGCCAGCCTACTTATCATAAACTGCTTATATGGCCACTAAAGTTTCATAAATTGCTTATATGGCCAGCAATGTTTCAGAAAACTGCTTATATGGCCAGCAATGTTTCAAAATACTGCTTATATGGCCAGCGACGTTTCAGAATACTGCTTATATGGCCAGCAATGTTTCACAATACTGCTTATATGGCCAGCAATGTTTCAGAATACTGCTTATATGGCCAGCAATGTTTCAAAATTGCTTATATGGCCAGCAATGTTTCAAAACTGCTTGTATGGCCAGGAATGTTTCAGAAAACTGCTTATATGGCCAGCAATGTTTCAGAAACTGCTTATATGGCCAGAAATGTTTCAATACTGCTTATATGGCCAGTAGCAATGTTTCGAAAACTGCTTATATGGCCAGCAATGTTTCAGAATACTGCTTATATGGCCAGCAATGTTTCAATACTGCTTATATGGCCATGGCAATGTTTCAGAAACTGCTTATATGGCCAGCAATGTTTCACAATACTGCTTATATGGCCAGCAATGTTTCAGAAAATTGCTTATATGGCCAGCAATGTTTCGAAAGTTGCTTATATGGCCAGCAATGTTTCAAAAGTTGCTTATATGGCCAGCAATGTTTCAAAAAGTTGCTTATATGGCCAGCAATGTTTCGAAAGTTGCTTATATGGCCAGCAATGTTTCAAAAGTTGCTTATATGGCCAGCAATGTTTCAAAAGTTGCTTATATGGCCAGCAATGTTTCAAAAGTTGCTTATATGGCCAGCAATGTTTCAAAAGTTGCTTATATGGCCAGCAATGTTTCAAAAAGTTGCTTATATGGCCAGCAATGTTTCAAAATTGCTTATATGGCCAGCAATGTTTCAAAAAGTTGCTTATATGGCCAGCAATGTTTCAGAAAATTGCTTATATGGCCAGCAATGTTTCAAAAAGTTGCTTATATGGCCAGCAATGTTTCAAAAGTTGCTTATATGGCCAGCAATGTTTCAAAAGTTGCTTATATGGCCAGCAATGTTTCAGAAAATTGCTTATATGGCCAGCAATGTTTCAGAAAGTTGCTTATATGGCCAGCAATGTTTCAAAAGTTGCTTATATGGCCAGCAATGTTTCAGCAATGTTTCAAAAAGTTGCTTATATGGCCAGCAATGTTTCAAAAGTTGCTTATATGGCCAGCAATGTTTCAAAATTGCTTATATGGCCAGCAATGTTTCAAAAAGTTGCTTATATGGCCAGCAATGTTTCAAAAGTTGCTTATATGGCCAGCAATGTTTCAAAAGTTGCTTATATGGCCAGCAATGTTTCAAAAGTTGCTTATATGGCCAGCAATGTTTCGAAAGTTGCTTATATGGCCAGCAATGTTTCAAAAGTTGCTTATATGGCCAGCAATGTTTCAGAAAGTTGCTTATATGGCCAGCAATGTTTCAAAAATTGCTTATATGGCCAGCAATGTTTCGAAAGTTGCTTATATGGCCAGCAATGTTTCAAAAGTTGCTTATATGGCCAGCAATGTTTCAGCAATGTTTCAAAAAGTTGCTTATATGGCCAGCAATGTTTCAAAAGTTGCTTATATGGCCAGCAATGTTTCAAAAGTTGCTTATATGGCCAGCAATGTTTCAAAAGTTGCTTATATGGCCAGCAATGTTTCAAAAGTTGCTTATATGGCCAGCAATGTTTCAAAAGTTGCTTATATGGCCAGCAATGTTTCAAAAGTTGCTTATATGGCCAGCAATGTTTCAAAAGTTGCTTATATGGCCAGCAATGTTTCAAAAGTTGCTTATATGGCCAGCAATGTTTCAGAAAATTGCTTATATGGCCAGCAATGTTTCAAAAGTTTTGCTTATATGGCCAGCAATGTTTCAGAAAATTGCTTATATGGCCAGCAATGTTTCAAAAGTTGCTTATATGGCCAGCAATGTTTCAAAAGTTGCTTATATGGCCAGCAATGTTTCAAAAGTTGCTTATATGGCCAGCAATGTTTCAAAAGTTGCTTATATGGCCAGCAATGTTTCAAAAAGTTGCTTATATGGCCACCAATGTTTCAAAATTGCTTGTATGGCCAGCAATGTTTCAAAAGTTGCTTATATGGCCAGGGGTACTTTTTGGGTCCAATTCTGGATATCTCTTTACCAGGGTGCAATTTTGGTCCGGGGGTGCCATCTTGGTCAAAACCTTGGGTCAGAATTTTTGGGTGGTCGAAATTTTGGGTGATTTTGAGTCATTTTTTGGGTAGTATTTGCGGTCAATTATGTCACGGTTTTGGCTTGCAGTGGAGTGAGCAACGTCAGTCGGTAGGTGCAAGCTCAGATGCAGACCAGACTTTTGCGCAGTGAAAAACGGTCGTGCCACAAGGTTTCAACATTAGAGTTCAAAATCACACAAAAAACATCACGCCAACAAACACCAGAAGATAGGTTTCAAAATTAGGGGCATAAATCACGAGAAGTATCATGTCGGCATCAGAGGTACTTCAGAAGATAATCATATTGACCGCTCCAGTGCTTGAAAAGGCCGACCTTGTCGGTATCCTTTCATATGCTGCAACAACGGACGTGTCCAATGTCGTCAACGGTCTGGAGCACGATACCGAATTGCTTGCTTTAACTTTGAAGGCCCTCGTACCAGCGCCACACACAAGCCCAGGAAATGCCTGATCCTCCGGCTTCGCATCCTGAACCCCTGCAACCACCAGAATCTTCAGCCCCGCCAGGAACAGATCTACCAGATCCTGTGGAACCCCAGTCCCCACCAGCTGCGCAAGTTCATCCTCCCTTGGGGGAGCCTGAGCTTCCCCCGAACTCCCCATCTTCCCCGCATGATGCATCCGTGCTTCCATCGGTTGGATGTACGTTTGCAGGGCGAAATGCATTCCAGACTGCGGTGATTGAGGCTTGCCTCAAGCAGAACCGGGGCAACATTCACCGCGAGCTGCACCGGGAGAAAGTTTTGTTCTCGTGCAAAGCGGTGCAAAGCGGTGATGCCTGCCCTTTCCAGTGCAACGCTAGAGAAAGCGAGGATGGGGTGTTCACCATCAGTGCGAGTCTAGCACACACGTGCTCGGCCGCAAGCGGCTCCGTGGGCCTCGGTGGGCTTGCAAACTGACTGGCTGACTACCACCATCCAGCCGTGGCTCGTCCAGGTGCCAAAGTTATCTTCTGCTGCCATTGTGGCGCGTGCAAAGTCAGACTTCTCCGTCGACATTAGCACGTACGTGGCACTTCAGGCCCGCAGGCGAGCTGTTGATCAGAACAGCATTGCTGGAGAGGATACATACGGCCTGCTACGGTCGTACTTTGCGTCCGTCGAGAAAGAGGACCCGGCGGCTTCCTGCCGCGTGGTTGAAGACAAGGCGGGCCGCTTCAAGTACGCCTTCGCCGCGCACGGTGCGTGTGTTGCCGCACTGCCTCATATGTGTCCGATCGTAATCGTGGACGCCGCGCACCTGAAGCACACAGGAGGGCTCTTGTTCTGTGCTGTCGGGTTTGACGGCGAGGAGAACACGGTCCCTATCGCCCACGCAATCGGATTAGCCGAAGACACAGAGAACTGGACGATGTTTTTCGTGGACCTTGGCGGTTTCGTGGACCGGTGCATTGCCCACAAAGGCCGTTGATGTCAGACTGCATTGCAATTTGTTGACCCAAATATGCACAAAATTCGAGCCAAAAATTGACCCAAATATTGCTCAAAATGTTTGACTCAAAAGTAACCCGAAAATTTACCCAAAAGTTCGACCCAAGTTTTTGGAAAATCTGACCCAAAAATGAACCCAAAAATTCGGCCAAAAATAGTGACACAAGAAATTTGTCCAGAAATTATACCCAAGAAGCACCCCTGGCCGGATAAGCAACTATCGAAACATTGCTGGCCATATAAGCAGTTTTCTGAAACATTGCTGGCCATATAAGCAGTTTTCTGAAACATTGCTGGCCATATAAGCAGTTTTCTGAAACATTGCTGGCCATATAAGCAATTTTGAAACATTGCTGGCCATATAAGCAATTTCCTGAAACATAGCTGGCCATATAAGCAATTCTGAAACATTGCTGGCCATATAAGCAACTTCTGAAACATTGCTGGCCATATAAGCAGCTTTCTGAAACATTGCTGGCCATATAAGCAATTTTGAAACATTGCTGGCCATATAAGCAGTTTTCTGAAACATTGCTGGCCATATAAGCAATTTTGAAACATTGCTGGCCATATAAGCAATTTCCTGAAACATAGCTGGCCATATAAGCAATTCTGAAACATTGCTGGCCATATAAGCAACTTCTGAAACATTGCTGGCCATATAAGCAATTCTGAAACATTGCTGGCCATATAAGCAGCTTTCTGAAACATTGCTGGCCATATAAGCAAATTTGAAACATTGCTGGCCATATAAGCAATTTTCTGAAACATTGCTGGCCATATAAGCACTTTACGCCCTTAGTTTAATGTTTATGCATGTTTGATACTAGCACCAAGTCTTCTCCGAAGAAAGTGTAAAATAGAAAAGGGAAAAAGGAAAAGGGTAAAGGGGTTGCAGCGAGTGTAAGACTCCACAGGTCTGTGGACTGACTAAACATCTACCGCATTTGTTTCGTGTTGCAGACAGCTGCGTTTTTGTTTCGCACCAAGAGGATCCACAATTTCAGCGTCTTCGGCCAGTGGCACCTGCAGGTCATCGCACAACATTCTTCTGCTGAGCATAATACGAAGAGATCGATGCACGCGCCCAAACGCGTGCACGCGACCCGGCCCAGTCCCCCTCATGCCTTCACCCCTTGCTGACGTGAACGACGCCTGTTGTCGACGCTCTGAGCGTCAGCGACCCATGGCACACAGTGCGAGGACAACCGGCGGCATGTATCCTCTCTCTCCTTAGTGTGTGGATGCCATTCGTCGTTTTTTTGAATTTTTTGAACTTCTTTGTACGAACCCCTTGCCGTGTTGGCCATGCACAACCATCGCATCTCGTTTCTTTCTTGTCAGAGGATTCACAAAGCCAGCGTTTCCCCCCGAATACCCGCACATCATCGTGCAGGCTTGGGTCGATGCTTTGCAATACAACTCCGCACTACTGCGGGGAGGAACCCTCAACGTTCATGAGTCGTTGTTCGGCGCCCTCCGAAGCAAACCGCAGCTCGCAGCCATCATGAGGCAGCCATCACATCACAGGGGTCACGCAAAGTTGCAAAATGTGCGCCGTCGGGTCGAACGTTCATGGCCAGCTGTGAGAGCTCAAGACTCCGTGCTCAGGGCTAGAGAGGCAAACAGGAACATGTACAAAAAGCTCAGCGTCACCGTGACTGAAGAATACAGACAATACAAACTACAAGAAACAACCCGACGAAGGATGCTGGGACTGCCGTGCAAGGAGCCGCTCCTGACGGCAGAGGCAGTATCCACCGGCAGAGAACACACGCAGGGTAAGCACGAGACGGTCAGTCTTGCGTGTCGCGGAACAAGCCGGTGGATGCCTCTTCCTCAGCACACTACCGGATTCCTCCAGCACGCCGTGTGTACCGCCTGAAGTCCGCTCCCGACCCAAACTCTAGGTGATTCGTAAAGGTCGCGTTTTGTGGGCGGAAGGATGGATACGGGACCCGCGGCCGATCGAGGGAAATTGAGCGCCGGCCGATGCTGGAACCGCGAGCTGCGCGTGGGCGGCGCCTCGGGCCTCGGCAGCGGCCGTTCGGCGTTCTTCCAACGGTACGTCGACTTCCACGGCTCTGCTCATGCAGGGGGACACTCCGCGGCGTCGCCGGCTGGGGAAACACACAGTGTAGGCAGGGGGTCAGGTTTGAGTGTCGGAACACGCCGGTGGAAGCCGGTGGATGCATCTTCCTCAGCACTACGGGATTCCTCTAGCACGCCGAGTGTGCACTCTGGACGACTTGGATGCCGCACTGTCTCTCCCTGCTCAAACTCCAAGCGCTTCGTAAGGGTCACGCTTTGTGGACGGCGCTGAGGGAACACACGCAGTGTAGGCACGGGACGGTCAACTTTGGGTGTCGGAACAAGCCTTCCTCAGCGAGTGTCGGAACAAGCCTTCCTCAGTGTCGGAACAAGCCTTCCTCAGCGGATGTCGGAACAAGCCTTCCTCAGCGGATGTCGGAACAAGCCTTCCTCAGCGGGTGTCGGAACAAGCCTTCCTCAGCGGGTGTCGGAACAAGCCTTCCTCAGCGGGTGTCGGAACAAGCCTTCCTCAGCGGGTGTCGGAACAAGCCTTCCTCAGCGGGTGTCGGAACAAGCCTTCCTCAGCGGGTGTCGGAACAAGCCTTCCTCAGCGGGTGTCGGAACAAGCCTTCCTCAGCGGGTGTCGGAACAAGCCTTCCTCAGCGGGTGTCGGAACAAGCCTTCCTCAGCGGGTGTCGGAACAAGCCTTCCTCAGCGAGTGTCGGAACAAGCCTTCCTCAGCGGGTGTCGGAACAAGCCTTCCTCGTCCTCCAGCGCCGAGCGTACACTAGGATGCCTCTCCCGACCCAGACTCCACTCTCAACTCTAGGTGATTCGTAAAAGTCATGTTTTGCGGGCGGAGGACACGGGACCCCGCGGCCAATCGAGGGAAATTGAGCCCGCCGGCCGATGCTGGAACCGCGAGCTGCGCGCGGGCGGCGCCTCGGGCCTCGGCAGCGGCCGTTCGGCGGAGTTCTTCCAACGGTACGCGTCGACTTCCGCGGCTCCGCTCACGCAGGGGGACACTCCCGGCGTCGCCGGCTGGGGGAACACGCGCACGCCGCCCGCGGCCACGCTATGGGTGCCCGCGGCGCCTCCACCCGCCAGCGACTCGTCCCCGCTGGACAGCCACCGCTTGCCCTGCCTCACTTCTTGCTGCTGCGTCTCGTCGCCGCCGATATTCCGCGACACTCGCAGGCGCGTGCCGCCAACGCTTTTTCGCGGCGGCGCAAGCATCGCCCCCCCTTTTTTTCCCCGACGACTGGTGTCAGTCTGTTTTTGTGCGGTCGACGATATACGTCGTTCTGATGTCTGACGACTTTGTTTCTTTGCTTGCTTTGTTTTTTTTTTTTTTTATTTTTTGTTTTCCGGCGGTAATCGCGCAGTCGGTTGCCGGCGACGGCGTTCTTTTTTGATGGTGTCCGGTGGACCGCCGAACGAACCTTCCGACCTCTTCCATCTATTGGTGTTGCCGGCGATTTTTCGCTCAGTCAGTTGCCTGTGACGGTCTCTGCTCCGTAGGCCTCTCTCAGCTGCGCTCCTTCTCGTGGCAGTTGACGCTCCCCGGCTTCGTCCTTTCCCGGCACAGTTCACCATCTTTCGGGGGTGAACCCCGGTGTAACGAGCAGCTCGCCGATGACGTGCTGCAGCTTTTTTGAAGGCGTCGTGCGGCGGTAGCTTCAGCTCGAGGGTCAACCGGTCCGTCTCGGTGATCAGCAACACCATGTAGGTAAGCCTTCTACTTCTGCGCGCTTGCTTCAAGACGTTCTCTGTCTGCACCATGAGCCCCTCTTTGGGTCCCAGTTCTCACCGTGTACGTGACCATGAGCCCCTCTTTGGGTCCCAGTTCTCACCGTGTACGTGACCATCAGGGCAGAGGATGTCGGCGGAGACTTGTTAGCGTTATTTGTGGATTAGAAGGTCGGTATTTTAAAGTCTCCGGTTGACCGTCGAGGTTTGAGTATGGAGGGGGGTTGAAAAAGACAGGCGCTTCGTTTTGTTTGTGCGTGCCGGTTGATCGTTTTCCCGCTTGTATTTACCCTGTGTGTATTCAGGTAAGGAATTCTGATCAACCACCAAAACACGCTGCCTACGTCATTTTAGCCTGCACAATACATTGAAGGGCAACCCACAAGACGATTGTTAGTACTAAAAAAGTAAGAGGGTGCAGCTCGTTCGGGTGATGTGTCACACCGTTGTGAAACCTTATGAAGTCCCCTAACGCGTTTAGAGGGTGCTTGGGATTGGGTAGGGTGTGGTCGTTCTGCAACGGCGTGAAAAGCCAGGAAGTTTCGACGCTAATCTCGACTCTTGATTATATTCACCGGGTTGCGTGCACGTCAGGAAGATCCCGGTGCCTGGCTTTTGTTGCTTGTTGTTCGCAGAGGGAAACTGTAGAGCAGCGGGCCAGGGGAGAGAAAAAATGGGAGGACGGGGCGTGCCCAGATGCTGTTGCTTCGAAGCGCAGATCGCGGATTTACGGTGAGAAAAAAAGAGAGCGTGGTTTGTAACCAGCTGGGCACTATCAGAGGGGGGTGCGTGTGCAAGAAAGAAGCTGGTTGCGCTCGTGTGTTGTGTTCGGAGAGAGGGAAAAACGGATGCGCGACTGCCAAGGGGGTCGTTTGCCATTTGCGCACTTGCCTGTGATAAAAGGAGCCGGACAGAGGTCCAGCTTCTGGTCACTCGAAGCTGGGGTCCTTCTAGCTGGGGTGGTAAGCCGCTGCCTTGCAGTAGCACCAACTGCATTCCTGCTGCTCTACGCGGTTCCCCAATAACTTGCCCAGGCCTTTCTAGGCGCCCACTGGCGCAAAAAGATTGTCGGCGGTGCCTGAATTCAGACACCCAAACCTGCAAATGGGGGACTTTTTTTTGTTGTATAAGCACCTGCTTTGCAGGAAATACTTGAGGAGGCTGCCAGCTGCAAAAGATCGAAGGTGCTGTAGCCCACACGAAACACAGGTGAAGGCCTGACAATCCCACTACCAGGTGAATCTGGGTGCAGGGGCGGGCGTAAGCGTTCAACAAAAACGACCCACTTTGTAGTTGTGTTGTTTCTCCCCCTGTAGCGTCCTTCGAAGTAAGCACAAGGCAGCCCCTCGAGTATTTCTGAGTGCACGTCCCGGCACTCATGCCAACCCAAGACCTACTGGTCTCACGAGATACGTTGCGAGAGACGTCGGCACACAAACGGAAAGAACGCCTTCTACTACGGTGCAGCGCAGCTCGGGAAGAGGTTGGCTAAGGTGAGGAAGGCAAAGACGGAAGTCGATGGGCGGCTGGTCAACGCAAGAGCGACCCACCCAACAAAATGCGGCTAAAATAGTTGACCGCCGTCACGAACCGGAACAGGGATCTTCTCCCTTGTACTGCCTAGTAAACCAGTCACGACGTCACTACATTGAACGAAAAGTGGGCAACAACGTCCACACGCCTACTGGACACGCGAACGTCTGAAGTGAACAGCGTACGAAGAGATGTCAGTACACGAACGGAAAGAACGCCTTGCGTTCCTTCGGGTAGTCTTCGAACTTCTGTTTGTACCACCTATGGTGCTGCACGGCTCGAGGGAAGAGATTGGCGAAAGTGAGGAAGACAAAGACATAAGTCGACGGCGCCTGGGCGGCCAACGCAAGGCCGCACCACTCGGCAAACTCAGCGAAGTAGTTGGCCGCCGTTACAAACCGGAACAGGCCCCCGCGGGGGATCTTGTACCCTGTCTCCCCCGGCTTTCGCAGGTTCCGCAGGATGAAGTCACTGTGCAGGTTCATGATCCAACCCAGCGCGAACAGAACGACGCCCGCCTTGAAAGCGGGCTTCTGCATCCACGACTCAGGGTACTCCTTGAAGTGAGTGACCTCCCTCGTGATCAAGTAACTCACCGAGCTGGTGACGTGGGCAGCGGACATGACAATGTGCAGTGGTGTCTGGTTCGCGCTTCTGACAGTCAGCGGGTATATTAAAGAACGGTACACGTAGTGCCAAAGGTACATCCCGGAGAGCACCAGTGCCGGCGTTGAGTTCTGCGTGCGGTTCCGGAGGCACGCGAGGCTGACAGCGACGGCCGGGAACTCCATGAGGACCCACGCAATCTTGTGGTCGATCGACACGCTGTTGCAGCCTTTGAAGAACCGCTTCACGGTGTCGGCCTCCAAATGCCTGCCGTAGCCCGCAGGTATGTACATGAGGATCGGGATCACTACGCCGGAGGCCACGACGAGGTACGTCCCGAGCCCCGTGTGGAACTCCCGCTCCGTGATGGCCGCCAACCTTTCCTGCATTTTGCCCGGGGTTTACTTTCTTTCTTTTGAACGAGCACCTGCTGTTTTAGAGTTAAAGCTCGCGTTATAATCCGGGGTCTTAGAGTGCGAGTCTTTGCGGGAAACGCTCGACGAGGCCGATGGTTGCGAGAAATCTCAAAAAAAAGAAGGGAGGAAACGTGCTGGTCGCCCACCGCGGCCTCCCTGCTCCACTTCGTTCCCTTTTGTTTGTTCTTCCAGACCTGTTGTGTTTGTGTGTCTTGCAGCGGGGTAGACCCGCATGACCTCACGCCCGTTCAATATGTGGGTCGGTAGCTACAGCACTTGGGATCCCTTCTGTTCTGTGTCTGACAGCTTTTGTCGAGCATTTCCTTCCAAAGCTGGCGCTTTTGTATAAAAAAGCGCCAATACCCCGACACAGCTAAATCAGGGCATCGTGCCGGGTGCGACCGTTCAACAAAGCTCTTCCGAAGTTGTTTGCATCTCTCCTTCATTCCCCGGCACTCGCTGCAAGTGCTCCAAGGCTATGATACTCACCACGATCCCAGGGTTAGGGGTTTCTCACATCTGAAATGACTTTGGGTCTCTCTTGAGAAAGGTCAGCACGGTAGCGATGCCGAAAAAACACATGGAGGCTGGAATCGCTGCCATGCGATCGTGGGCCAGTACCCATTTCCCGGAAGTGCATCGAACTGCCTGCTGTCTTTGACAGTCTATCAGCAGTCCACCACAGGCTAGCACAGGCTATCGTAGGCAATCGCAGGCAGTCTATCAGCAGTCTATCAGGCTCATGATCGCATCATTTCAAGGGATCTGGACCGGGCGTGCGCGGAGGTACTGAGGGTGTGACAGCGAGCCCGAGACGGGTTCCTACCTGTGTAATGATGGCCCTGGGACTGGCGTTGCTACCCTTTGAGCCTTTGACTCGCCTTGACGCACTCTGTTCTTGGGTCTGCGTCGTTGAGCACTTGCAAAGGGAAAGGCACGAGCGGGAGAAGAAGAAGCCAACCTTCGTCGCACAAGAGAAAGGCAAGTGGAGCTTTCATCGGAGGAGGGGGCTGCCCGCCCCCTCCCTTTTGAATTGATTGCGGGGTTCGCTTCTTTTCCCGGTGGGCCAGCGGCCTCCATCAGGCGCCACCAGGGCGGGCGCGGTTTGGCCCACCCGGTGGATTATATGGGCTTCCATCAAATCCTGCAGCGTTCTCAAGTTTTGTACACCGCACGATGAACCGAAGCTAGAGGTCTCTAGTGCGCGAAGCGCCTTTCAAAGCAGGGAGAGAAACGGGGGGTCCCACCTCCAGCCTTCGCAGAAGTTCGTCACCATACGATCTAAGATTTTACCTCTGACGTAAAGAGTACGTACAACCCCGACAGTTTACTGCTTTTGCACAATGAAGCCTGAGACGAAACTCAAAAGCAACCGCTAAGATCCTCGTTTCGACTATTCCGCCAGACGAACCTCAATAACTACCGCTGAGAACTTCGTTTGATCTATTTGGGCTACGGTTCCCGCTGTGTTGAGTTCACCGTGTGCGGTTTCTTTTCCGTCTGGCTCGCAGCAGGTGCGCCTACATTGCCGACAGCAATGCGGAGCAATAATACACGCCACCCTCGACGACAAGGTCGAACGAACGATCTCGGCACGCCACCGCCATCCCAACCTGTTTCCTTCTACACCAACGCTAAAAGCCTCCGCCTAACCCGATGCTTTCAAAACGGGAGCACTTCGAGCTTTTCAGCGGGCGTCGAGAATCAGGTTGAGCCGGATGTCAGGGGCGGGGGGAACAGAAGGGGACTGGCGTTTGCGCCGACTGCGATTCGCCCGTCATGTTGATCGCATCTTTTCAGGGATCCGGGCCGGGCGAGTGGCGGTGAGGTACTAGTGGGACAAGTTCTAACCTTTGTGATCGGAGATCTGAACTGCACAAACGGAAAGTGCAGGCGGCAGCGTAAGTCGCTCCGGAGACGCGCTGCAGGTCGCGGCTCTGCTACAGTGAGTGGCGGCACCGGAGTGGATGCTGCCGGGGGATCTGGCTCGCCTCGCGGGATATCGCCGCCGGGAAGATGCGTGGACGCTGCGGCTGCCTGTGCAGCAGGTAGAGGGAGCCACCACCCTGTACATGGTATGCCGCCTTCATTCCAAGAATTGCACTGGTCCTAACAGGCCCGGGCGCCTCAAGGCGACAGCAACAACACATCCGAATAGCAGGTCCAGTGATTGACTATTTGTCAGCTCGTGCAAGTGACTAGATGACGCGCAAGTCGTACTTTTTGCCGTCCAAGACCCACCCGCTGGCCTCACGACAGAGGGGGACGAAGGTCTTCAAGGCGACGTACGTGGAACGAACAGGTGCCTTCAAGAAGGCGGTCAAGAAGGATGTGCGGTCAAGTCTTCTGGTGTGAACAACATGAGCTCTGGCTAAAAACGCCCCGCAGGCGGACAACCGGTCGCGAGTTCATGCGAGACGATTAGATGACCCGCAAGGTGTACTTGTAGCCGTTCAAGTCCCACATGCTCGCAGACAGCAGCGCCAAGTATACGTAGCAACCCAGAAGCGGGAAGAAGGCCGCCGTGGCAAGGTACGTGGTGCGAGCAGACTTGTACATGGACAAGACGCAGAGGCCGCAACAAGCCAACGTGCAGAAGAAGGTGTAGTCAAGCCTTCTGGCCCCGAACATGAGGTCTGGCAACAGAGCCTCGCAGGCCATCATCAGAAAGCACGGGAGGATGTCCCACTTGTGAGCAAGCCAGCCACCGGAAAGATACACAAACCACGGCCCAAGTGAACTGACGACGTGTGCAAGGGCCCACGCTAGGATGAGCGCAGTCGGTTCTTCGTACACAAAAGCAGGCTTAGCCAAGTCACGCCACAGGGCGTAGAACCGGTTGTAGTTGACGCTGACGGGCAAGAAGGCTATGATGAGATTCACGAAAAGGAGCAGGAACAGATAGGAGACCATCACCCATGGTTTCGGAGGGTGGTGATACCAGTAGTTACGAACGCGCATCACTTCGATATAGCTGCGTGGCGGGGGTGAAAACTTGAAGGCGTTTATGCAAAAAGCAGCCTTTCCGGCCTCTTTAACGTGAGCACTACGAAACACATGTTGGTCAGTGAGTGAGCATGATCGTAATAGGCGAATCTCCAGCCAAACACGCTGCCAGCGTTCTCTTTCGAGCTTGCAATCAATAGTTGTCACGAAACAGGCGGAGAAAAAGAAGACTAGGGGTTGTCGTTGACCGCACTACCAAGCAGATTCTAGTTGAATGAGGCTAAAAACCAGAGAGAAGCGCATACTGCTCGGATGGCTTCGAGTCCCAAGGACGGGCCGAAGTCGAAAACTTCGCAAAAAGCGGGACCTGTCCAATCCCCTCAGTCGCGTCAGGCTGCGTTCAAGGAGGTGACTTCAGGTTGGGTACCTTGTTGGGCACCTTGTGAGTCCGGATCCCTAGGTCCTTGGCCTTCATCCCATGAAGAGATCCTTTTGGGGTAGGTGGTAACTCCACATGGCAATGGGAAAGCGTAAAATACGCCAATAGTTTCTGCACCGCAGGTGGGACGAACGCAGGAACAGCTACGAACAGATGAGCAAATAGTGTCATTGGCCAGACGACTACTAGTAGGGGGGAAGGAAGGAACATGCAATTGTACCTGCGCGCGGACGTGGAAGTTTTTGGAACAAAGGAT
The DNA here is from genome assembly GCA_030068145.1 of Diplonema papillatum. Classification (NCBI taxonomy): domain Eukaryota; phylum Euglenozoa; class Diplonemea; order Diplonemida; family Diplonemidae; genus Diplonema; species Diplonema papillatum. Next base: position 117,323 of record JAPJBO010000234.1, on the reverse strand, counting down.
GTCCGGGAACCTATCGATGCCCACTTGTTTTTACCCTGTTTCATTTCCTGGGTTAGGAATTCTGATCAACCACCACACCACGCTGCTTACGTCTTTTAAGCTTGACGGTCAACCCGCAAGACTGCCAGCACTAAAGAGAGAAGAACAAACGTACCTCTACTTCGAAAAGGTGCTTGAGCCGCTGCCACCCCGTTTTACCTTGCGCTCGCATGCCCCGCCGCATCGCATCGCTTCGCTTCTCCGTGAGAAAGGACGCCATTGTCCGGAGTTATAATGCTAGTTGTTTGCGACGGCTCCCTCGACCTTCGCTACCCGCTCGGAACCCTGAGAAGCCAAAAAAAAGGGTGTGTGTGTGTGTGTGTGTGCGTGTGTGTGTTTTCTTTCCCTTCCCGCGGGCTGGTGGAGTGTTAATTCTATGCCTTCTATGCCTCCGTTTACCATTGAAAACAGGTCTAAGGGCCTGGCAGAACGGAAGTACGACCACGAGTGCGGTGTGTGTAAATCTGTGTCTATCGCTCAAGTGAGGATGCAGGCAGCTCTCTCCGGAATCGAACCTTCCTTCCCCGTTCCCCGTCACCGCCACGGTGGCCCACTACCGTTCAAAGCTGCAACAGCCAAGACTGTTCACAACGTGAACGAGCTCTTGCTGTGATGTAGTGTCGTGCAGGGTGCGTCGTGCCGTCTCCGCTTGAAGGCGCTGGGGAACTTGCCAGATCAGCAAAGCAACGAGAGGGACGAGCCCCCACTCAGCCGACAAACCGAGAAGCCGCACCCTTCGACATAGATTACCGGGTGCCAGCTCTCCGAAAAACAGCATGCTCCGGTTCATGGCGTTGATACTCGCAAGCTGCTAAGAAAACGGAGATACAGAAAAAGAGAGGGAGGGGGGGCAGCTTTCTGCCGGGATAGTAGACGCCTTCACGGCAAGGATATCTTCTGACCGAGAGAACCGCGCTAGCATGAGCAGGTGTGCGGAAACAGTTAATCGAGTGACAGCACACAACTGCAAACCCGCAAAATAACGACAGCGGAGAAGGTGATACCCTTGGTGACTCCACTGCTGATACGTACGTCTGAATAATCAAACTCGATTTCGTACAATTGGCCGATGTTCACCGCTGGTAGAAGAACTCGAGAAACCGGCCTGAAGACGGCAACATGATCCCGCAACGGACCTACCGGCACAGTTCACCACCTTTCTAGTCCCGACAAGGTTGCTTGGCGGCAAACCCCTTTCCAGTGAAGCGCAGCCGTCCATTGGCACGTCTCCCTTTCAGTGCAGCAGGTTCGACACCCAAAGCACACGGGTTAGACTCTTCGCATTTCAAGACGGGGCAGCGTGACGTAATCAAAGACGTTGTCCGAACGCTCTTACCCTCCACCAGGATTGATCGGTCCAAGCGAAACAAGGGCAGCTTCCCTTTCAATGCAACCTGTGAGTCGTCACCCTCTTCACGACGGTAAGACGAAGATCGTTGTGTCTGACAAGAGCAAGGACGTTGTCCGAAGACGCCAACACTTACCCATTCGTATCTTGATCGATCCGAGCGAACGATGAAAGCCCGCAAGCAGTCCTCTATTAGTGCAACTTGTGGGTTCGACACCATTAACCTCGCACACATGTTCCTCGTTCAAGACGGGTAGAAGATCGCTGTGTCGGCAGCGCCACACATCAACCCCCTCCAGTGCTGAGGCTGAAGGCATCTCGACATCGCCGACGGCGGTTGCCAGACTTACTTCACTTTCCTCGGCCGGAACATAGTAGCGGGAGCGCTTTTCGACAGTTTCAGCTCAGCCTTTGTCGCCGCGGAGTGCCTCCCGTCGTCTTCCGATTGCGTCCCGAAGTGCGCTTGGAACCGTGGGTCTTTTACGCGGGTCGCCAGCGTCGCCGATTCGACAGTGTCGAATTCGATGAAGCAGTACTTTTTGCTCACGTGCACGCGCAGATCTTTGATGCGACCGCAGAGCTGTGGGATTTCAGGGCATCAGCGATTTCGCTCAATAAAAGAAGTTTGAAGCACCGAAAGCGCAACCATCAAATCCGACTTACACAACACACACCGACAGGTATCTAATGCATTAGCAAGAAAGTCCACGAAAACGAGCACCATAGCTCAATGATGAACCAACAAGTCTGACAGCAATGTAGAAAACCTGTTCAATGTGTACAAGGATTGAGCTGTTCTCGAGTTGACTTGAGGTGAGCCAGGAGCGGTTTGCAGTACCCCACCGGGAATTTGTGTACAGAGGAGGTGCGGAAGTGCACGTACGAACAACACAGGCAGTGGGTTGTTTCTCCAACCTTGCCGCTCGCATACACTTTTCATAACGGTGGCGTTGCGCGCTGCGAAGTCATTCATCATTTGCCAGAGCGTCACGTTGCGTCGCCCCGTAGATTCTCGCCAGGTCAAGTTGTTTTCTACAAGTCACGAGGGGACGGACCAGAAACGAAACCACACTCTACCCTACCCAGGTTGTTTTTGAGATAGCAAAACTCGAGCGCAGTGAGCTTTTTGTGAGATGGTTTTATTGTCCAAACAACCAGGCCTGCTCTCTCATTTTATTTTCTCGCACAACTCGCACAAAAAAATTCTCCAAAACATTCTCCAAAATGCCGCCGAAGCCAAGCGCTAAAGTCGCGTCTGCAAAAAGCGCTAAAGTCGTGGCTGCAAAGGCGCGGGAACAGGAGCAGGAACTGAGGAAGAAGAACGCGCTGATTCGGCGTCTTGAGAAGGAGGTTCGTGACCAAGGCCAAGGTCCAGCCAGCAGCTCAATTGTGCCTCCAGAGCAGGTTGTGACTGTGTTGTTTCTCCCCCTCTAGCCTTCGAAGTCCGCACTAGGCAGTCCCTCAAATATCTTTGTACCCCCCGCCCACACCAACAACCCATCAAAACCGCAGCCTTTCTTCCGCAGAGGAAACGAACCGGGGAAGAATGGTCGACGAACGCCTCGCGGCGGCGAAGAAGCTGCTGGAAAAGAAGGCCACGTACCTGGACGGGGTGGCAGAGGTGAAGCGACTGGTCGCACCCAAGGTCGCCCCTAAGCTGCGAAGGAAGCGGAAGAGGGAAGACCCGTCGCCGCTGTTTCCCCAGCTGTCATCCAGGGCCGTGGATAAGCTCATCGTGGAAGCTCATCGTGGCCTATGATGACTACCCGCACATGTTTGGCTTGCTGGATGTGGAGACGCGAGGTGAACTCGCTGGGGCCATGTATTCGGTTGATTCATGAATGACTTCTGACGAGTTTTCCCTTCCTTCTATGCGTGCTACGCGAGCAACGATCCCACAGCAAAGTCCTTTCGGAGTCGTCGTACCGCAGGCAGGGAAGTGGGGAGAAAATCTGAGTTTCATGCTTAGGCAGGACACTGCCTTTCATACGTGCCAGATGCCAGCATCAAGTCCTCTTCGAATAATCGGGAGGAGGTGGTGCCTGCACCCTGAAGTGGAAGTTGCCTCACCGCAGCTAGTCGTGGCCCGATAAATCCGAGGTGCCCTGCGTTCCGAGGGAGGTCCGACGGGTTGACACCTGAGCCACGAGCGAACAGTTTTTCACAAGTGGCATCGGTCATTTTACTCGTCGAAATGTTGGGCTGCTTTCTTTTTTCAGGCTACGAACACTGATCAACCCGCAAAACATGCTGCCTTAGGTCAGCTTAACAAAAACCGGTGTTTTCTTCCATTGAAGGGACAAACTATTGGTGGGGTGTTTGTTCTTCGGTTGCATGTGTTGTTATTTCACACAGGACCTTTTTCCCCTGTTATGTGCAGTGTGCGCGCGATCAGCTGGCTTGCCGGCTGATTAAATTCCGAGCCTTTCTTTGTATAAGCCCCTGCTTTGTAGGAAATACTTGAGGAGGCTGCCAGCTGCAAAAGATCAAAGGAGGTAAATGTGCTGTAGCCCACACGAAACACAGGTGAATCTGGGTTTAGTGGCGGGCGTAAGCGTTCGACAAAAAAGACCCATTTTGTAGTTGTATTGTTTCTCCCCCTCTAGCCTCCTTCGAAGTAAGCACAAGACAGCCCCTCGAGTATTTCTTTCCGGCGGACTCGCACAAAATCAGCTGATTTTCAACAGTGTAAGCTTTGGCTACGCCGCCCATGGAGCGGAATCAGCTGACACAAGCCGGGCAGATGCAAAAACCGTCCGATCGGCAGACCTTCCAATCAGCCGGTCAGTTTTGCAAGATTCTTTTTTGTATAAGCACCTGCTTTGTAGGAAATGCTTGAGGAGGCTGCCAGCTGCAAAAGATCAAAGGAGGTAAATGTGCTGTAGCCCACACGAAACACAGGTGAATCTGGGTTTAGTGGCGGGCGTAAGCGTTCGACAAAAAAGACCCATTTTGTAGTTGTATTGTTTCTCCCCCTCTAGCCTCCTCGAAGTAAGCACAAGGCAGCCCCTCGAGTATTTTTCCGGCTGAAATCAGCCGCTTTTTTCCTTAGCGCGAACACTAGTTATGTGAAGTAGACCCGCATGACCTCACGTCCGTTCAACACGTAGTTCGGTAGTTACAGCACTTTGGTTCCCTTCGGTTCTTTAGAGCGCAAGTCTTTGTCTGACAGCTTTTGTCGATCCTTCCAAACGGGCGCTAATGAAAAATAAAAAAAGCGCACCTCGAAAGCCTTGCGAATGTCGTTGCTGCTCAGCGCGTTTCCGTCGAGGAACTTGACGAAGACGAGGTTCGTCTTCTGCTTGCTCGCCTTGGCGGAGGCGCCGCCCGCGCTCTTTTTGGGCTGGACCGTGATCTTCGCGCCCTCCAGCAGGGTCCCGGTCGCGTTCACCGCCTCCTTCGCGTGCTCCAGCGATTCGAACTCAACGAAGCCGATGCAGCCCGAGCTTCTCGGCACAACGTCGCAGCTAACGACGGTACCGTACTTCGTGAAGTGCTCACGCATCCTTTCCTTCGAGACAATGCCGGACAACCCCGACACGAACACGCACTTCGTCTGCACGTCTTCGTCTTCTCCTCCCTCCTCTTTCACGACCTTCTGCCGCTTTGCTGCCGGCTCCTGTCCATCGGACATGATAGCCTGCCTTCCCCTGCTCCCCGCCCCTCCTTCCTCAGTAACAGGCATTTCGAAGGTTTAACTCGTCTTGCCCCCCGGTACACTTCCACCAACCACATATGGCCGTGCACGTTGCGGCAAGACAAAAATACTACACGCTTTCACAGTTTCACTAAGGGAGTTGATGCACCATGAAAGCCGATAAGAGAACTTCACACAGCCTTCAGGGTGTGGTTGGTTCAAAGAAATGCGTAGTTTTGTTTTATTCTTGAGTGAAATGTCGTACATGTCCGACATAGTTTCAAAAGTTGTCGTACATGTCCGACATAGTTTCAAAGTTGTCTTATATGTCCGACACAGTTTCAAAAGTTGTCTTATATGTCTGACATAGTTTCAAAGTTGTCTTATATGTCCGACAAAGTTTCAAAGTTGTCTTATATGTCCGACATAGTTTTGCGACTACATGTCCGACATAGTTTCATTAGTTGTCTTATATGTCCGACATAGTTTCAAAAGTTGTCTTATATGTCCAACACAGTTTCAAAAGTTGTCGTAGGTGTCCGACATAATTTCAAAGTTGTCTTGCATGTTTGACAAAGTTTCAGAAGTTGTCTTACATGTCCGACATAGTTTCTGAGCATGTTCGACATAGTTTCATTAGTTGTCTTATATGTCCGAAATAGTTTCAGAAGTTGTCTTACACGTCCACGGCATAGTTCTCGGAGAACAGCGAAGCAAGCACCTTCTCGTCCGCCACTATTTCATTTGCAGCCGCTTTGCTCCGCCCGACGCAGTTGACTGGAGGGTTTCGTGACCAGTACCCGACACCGCCAGGATTCGAGCTGTTCGATAAGAACGGGCATCGTTGAAGGTTCTTCAGGACATCAATGAGGTTGAAGAATGGGGGTGATTACCAGACCTTTTCGCGCAGGCTCTGGGGGTGACGCCGCGTCTCTAAACGAGGGGTCGCGGACCGTGGAAAAATGAGGACACGTCACCAAAAAACAGTAAAAACGATGAGGGGTGGAAATCGCTTTTCGGCATCGGCATCCGAGCATTAGGAGACGGGGAAAAACTGATTCAGCTTTACTAGACACTGGGTGATTTCTGTCTGCGGGGGTCAATGTGGTTTCGGTTCCGCATCTACGACTACATGGCCAACTGTACGACAGAGCGATGATTCTGCTTGATGCCCTGCAGCAGGCGAGTGGGTCGTCGTCACCAACCAGTACTGCCCCTGGTCATTAAGGAGAGGGATGGATGTGACCGTGCTTCCTGGTGGCACTGTGTTCGTCAGCTTCCCACTGAACGTTCCCCCTTGTACCAATCTTGCATGTGAAGACGGCGAGTTGAACCTTGAACGCGCACGCCATCAGCAGCTGAGTTGTGGCATCCGGGGGTGTGCCAACCCTATTCTGAACTATCGCTTCCGCCCATCTGCCTTCAGATATTTGCACAATATCCGCACTCAGGGGCTGCGCGAATAGATTCTTCTGCAAGAGGGCATGGGGGTTAGCTTTCTCTCGGAACTGAAAGAAATACCAAAAGTTAGCTGCTGTTAAGCAGCTGTAGAAGGACCCGTTCTTAGGTGCGGTCGGTGAAAGTTTCACCCCCGCTCTTACTATGGCTTCGCGCAGCTGACGGGAACAAGTTTCACCCACCACAACCTGTCCATTCACTTCCTCTGTGTGCTGTCCCACTGGCCGCACCAGAGCTTCGTCCCCGTGCGTTCTGGCCTGTGCTTCATTGCGACAACCAGTCCATTCACTTCCTCTTTGTGCTGGGCGGTGTAGGCCATAATCCTGGCGGCGTCTTCCTCGTTCTCAAATGGAAGCTCGTCCACGGTAACGAGTAGATCCATTTTTCACTGCAGAACAGGTACAGAGGCCACCCCTGCCTGTGACCAGTGACAAGGGTACCCAGGTCGGCCGTGGGGGGTGTTTGGGGGTTTGTTTGCGCATGGCTATTTTGCCGTCCAGTCGCCCACGTGTAAACGTAAAAACTCATTCTCGATTCGATACTCGAACTCAACTTTTGTGGTACATAATTTGGCTCCAAAAGCAGTCGAACTCAACTTTTGTGGTAATGTGGTTCAAAAGCAGGTTCAGAAGGTACGTGGTTCAGGGCGTGCGTAAGCAAAGTGATAGGATAGCTGGAGAAGTCTCAGAAGGTGGTGAGGGTCATGACTGTGTTCTGCCAGAAGTACAGATGGTGAGTAACCTAAAAGTATATACGACAACTTCTGAGACGTTCTGCCCTGCAGACACGAATTGCATTCCTCGGACAGCAGGTCTACTTCTTCGGCTTCGTCTCTGTCGTCGTCGTCGGAAGTCTCGTCGGCGCCTCTTGTGGCAACCCTGACGCGGGTAAGCCCATGAAGGTATACCAAAGCTATAGGACATATAAGACAACTCTTTAAACAATGTCGGACATGTAAAACAACTTTTGAAAGTATCTCGGACATGTAAGACAACTTCTGAAACTATGTCGGACATATAAGACAACTTCTGAAACTATGTCGGACATATAAGACAACCTTTGAAACTATGTCGGACATGTAAGAAACCCTTTGAAACTATGTCGGACATATAAAACAACCTTTGAATCTATGTCGGACATGCACGACAGTTCTGAAACTATGTCGGACATGTAAGACAACTTTCAAAACTATTTCGGACATATAAGACAACTGAAACTATGTCGGACATGCTCAGAAACTGTGTCGGACACGGTTAGACACTTGTGAAACTATCTCGGACATATAAGGCAACTTCTGAAACTATGCTGGACATGCTCGGAAACTGTGTCGGACACGGTTAGACAACTCTGAAACTATGTCGGACATATAAGACAACTTCTGAAACTATGTCGGACATATAAGACAACTTTTGAAACTATGTCGGACACACATGACAATTTTGAAACTATGTCGGACATATAGCAGGTTGAATTAAACTTTCCACAATCACGAAACTTTCTCGGACATATAAGACAACTCCTAAAACTATGCCGGACATATAAGACAGTTTGTTCTTTATTCTTTTACTTGTTAGTTGTCGACAACTTGTTTTGTGTTGAGGTGTCATTCAGATGTAAATCTAAAGCCGCCCACGTCAAATTTTGTTAAGCATTGAGTTCTTGTAAGTACATGAACCTGAAATTGTTAAGCAGCGGCTGCCAAAACTTGCCAGGAAACGGTCAAGTTTGGACGCGCAAAACGAGAATTCGTACTGGCGCTGCCTCGTTTCCTGCCCATCAATCCATGTGAGTGTCCAATCAGCCGTTACCACATCCACCGCTGAGCCCCCCACGCGAAGCGCGCGGCGCTTTGCTTCGCCCGCAACGCCCGCTATGCAGAATCTTCCACAGGCGCGGTACTCTGCGGCCATCGTAGCTTACCCGAAGCTCCGTTCCATTTGACGGACGATCTCGATCGCGCTGTTCTTAATGTGAGAAAAGGCAAGGAAACCTCCTGGGAAATTGTCGTCAAACGCACGTGAGGGTCTAACCCGGGGCAAGGGGGCAAGGGGCGGGGGCGGAAAAGTATGGCCAGCTGGCAGTAGCCGTAATAAGACGTGAGCTCGTATTGTGTTTCCGACGGATTTTTCTTGTAGGAAAAGAAACTTGTTTCTTTGAAGACTAATAATAATCCGAACGACAGGTTTGCCGCTCCAATCTGTCCAGAGAAACAAAGTAGCTTGCTTCCCCTCCCTCCCTTCCCACTTGCTTCATTATTATTCGGAGTTCCCGTGGTCAGCAGCAAGATTAGCAGCTTTCTGGCTTCACCTTTTTACTCCGACCATACGGCGCGCGGCAAGCAGAGCAGGAGCGGTGGACGAGAGTGACAGACACAAGCATAGGAGTGAGGATTTATTATTCTTCTTTCCTGCCGCTTGTCGTAGGTACCAGGGAAAGCCTGTTACACGGGAGCCAACTCGTGTTGCGGCGGTACTGCCACGGGCCTACGGGTCAAGTGGCTACCAATTTCCCGAACTAAAGCATCAAGGTGGCGCACCTCGGGGCTTGGCGCTTGCGCTGCACACAAGCTCGTCGAGACGGTCAGCCGCAGGGCAGAGCGGACGGGGTTGTAGCAGTATGCCTCCGACTCAAGCTCTGCAAGCTGTGGTTGACTGTAGCGGCCTTTTTCTTCTTTCTTCTTCCTGCCGTCGGCGTCGCGCCCAAAATCGCATTTACCGTCACCATTCATAACATACGCTGGAGGGAAAGAAGGTTGAAGTATGCCTAAAAAAAAGTGGTGTCGCCTGAGGGGGTAATCTCAGGGCCGCCCAGGGCAAGCTCGTCACTGCAAACCGCGGCAATTTCTTCCTGGATCTAGCACAACCGTAGAAACGATCAGGCAGCCTCTCGCTCTCGACATCATCTTCGTCATCATAAGTTCCGTATCAGCTGCGACCGTGCGGGTGACGAGTTCTTTTTCTTCCCCAAGGTACGTGCATGTGTTGATGCACGCTTTATGAATCGTTAGCCACTTGGCCAACAGGCTCCCCGTACACTTGTGCCCGCAAGGTGAGGTGAGCAGGTCTGCCAGAGGGACTGGGCTAGTCGGGCACTTGCCGTTTGTGGGGCTTGTGAACACGAGCCCGTAGTGTCGTTTAGCGCAAGGCATAGCGGACGGGGTTGTTGGCACCGTGCTTTACTCAAGTTTTGCATACTGCTGTGGTTCACAACATGTTTCGGTTCTTCATGCCACGGACACAAAAGGCTGACCGTGCAGACAGGATGCGTCTGGTTTGTCAGGCGGCTGTTTGTAACTCGTCACAGCCAGGAACACCTATGCTACGAGGGAAGAGGCATGGTCAACAGGATCGTCACTGTGACGCCACTTCAGATCTCTGCATCCGGGTTGCGAACGTTCGCGCATTTCCGCACGACGTCCGAGCAAGCTAGCTTGGCGAGCAACTACACCTTGCCGTAGAACCGACTGACCCATCCAATTGCTGTTGACACGGAAACCTTCTCCACTTCGGCCTTCAATCTCCATGAGCTTTCGCTACAACAACCAAGATCTGCACTCATCCACGCTCCATTGCGGCTCGCGGCGTGGACCGCTCAGGAGCGCACGCCCCATTCTACGGGAGAAAGTCACCTTTTTCCGTCTGAAATTAAGCCCGTTTTGGCCAGTTTCTCGGGAATTCCTGTCTTGATTGATGGAAAGATCTTCCAAAAAGGAAACGAACCGAACGCTAAATCTCGGAGCTGACTACGCGCCTGATGCATCGCAAGTAGCACCGTCGCAGTGGAGCTCTTGGTTCTGGCACGCGTCGTTTCCGCGGCAGTTCAGTTGGAACGTGGAACCTCCCTTCGCGACGGCTGTGGACCCGGGGCACGCGCTCGGGGTGTTGCAGTTCAACGTCATCGTCCCCTGATCTGCGTATAGGTTTGGTTGTGTGCAAGCATTGGCGCCCATGCACGTAATCTCGGAATCTGTTGAGGTTGCGGTGACCGAGACGTTGCGGCAGCTGCTGGGCCCGTCGCAGTCAAGGGTGAGTGGCCCATTGCTTTTGATGGAGAAATCACTACAACCATTCTCAGAGCACTGGATATCGAGGGGGGTTCCGTGCTCCGTCGTGATGGAGATGTTCTGGCAGGCGTCACTCTCGCAGAGAAGACTGACGGTGTTATTTCCTGTATCACAAATGTCCATCCCAACGCAGGAGTCTCGCTCTTGGCATTCCACCCTGCACGTAAACGCATTTGGGCAGCGCATTCTGCAATTACATGGCTGCGTCGTCGTGCACTGCATTGTCTCATTTGTTGCCGTAAAATCCTTGCAGTCCACGATGGCAGCACGAGCCACCCCATCGAGTCGGCATGCCAGCCACACCGCAAAAAAAACGAGCGCCTTCATGGAATTTCACCCCCAACCCCCCGTGGGAGCCTCTTTTTAAAATTAAAGCTCGCTTGAGAATCCGGGGGTTTAGAGTCTCCGGATGACCTTCGTCAAAAAATGGGTTCTTTCAAAGCTAATACATATTGGGGGGATTGGGGGGCGCGTGCATGGCTTCGTTCGTGACCGACACCAAGTGTAAATTTGTTGCATTGGTGTGATTGTCAGGCCTTCGACTACCCTGAGCAACGCACTATGCACACTCCGTGTCTACGTCACAGCAGATGGAACGCATCTGTTGCGCCGCCGCGGAGGCGGCCTACGAGTGGATGTCGTTGTGGCCTCCCGGCCGGAGCCGTCGTTGGATGACCCTTCGCTCGTCTTCGCGTTTGCGTCGGTTCTCGCGTCGGATGGACGCAGCCGGGGGCTGCGCATTGGGCGGCGTTCGTCGGGCGGGGGCGTTGGCCCGGAGTTGCGGCGTTGATAGTTGAGTGCGTCGGCGCCGCGCTGGGGGGGTGCGTGGGACGGGAGCATCGCAGCAAGCGCAATGCCGATCCTTCTTTCAAAGCAGATGCTTTTTCATTACGTTGGGGACCCAAGACTACATACCTTGAAGGAGTGTACTTGGTGTCGGTCACGAACGTAGCCATGTACGCGCCCCCCAATCTCCCTAATATGTATTAGCTACCAACGATCGATCGCGCGGCAGGCCAAGGACTTGCGTAGGTACGCAATTGCGAGGTAGACGCACTGAATTGACACGATTCGGCACAGTCCGTTGGTGTGCGACGTGCACTGACGTGCCAACATACGAGAACGCAGGATCGGGATCGCCATTGCACTTGCTGCGATGCCAGGCCAAGGACTTGCGTAGGTACGCAATTGCGAGGTAGACGCACTGAATTGACACGATTCTGGGCACGGTCCGTTGGTGTGCGACGTGCACTGTCGTGCCAATATACGAGAATGCAGGATCGGGATCGCCATTGCACTTGCTACGCGAAGGAGTCCAGCCTCAGACGCTGGAGGTGACTCGGGCACACCCTCGTGAACTCGAGCTTCTGAGGCTGCACATCGCCGTGTAGCTGGTGCCGGGGGCAATGTCGCGAAGGACATACGGCGATGTGCAAGTGCGAGTTTGCTGCGAAGCACTGGGTGTGACACCACTCTGGGGGCAATCGCCCAGCATGATTTCTGTGCAGTGACCTGGATGAGCAGCTTGGCGCTCTCGGGGCGTACATACCTGTTACTGTCAATTACCCGGCAGTTACACAGTGGACTTCCCCACCGGTAAGGACCATGTACCTCCTCCACTTCGTGGCCATCTGCTCCCGCAGCCCAAGCTTCCCTCGCATCCCTACCTTCTCGGGCTATCCGCGTCGGCGTGTACACGGTGATGGAGTACTCTCGCCGAGCGCTAAGCTGTTGGCTACTGCACAGACCGGGTGTTTGCCCGAATCGCGTGACGTCAGTGTGCCTTGCGGCAAACTCGACACTTGCACATCGCGCCGTATGTGTCCTTGGCGTCTGCGCATTGCACCGACACTAGCGACTCGGTGAAGTCGAGCCTCAGAAGCTGGAGTTAGGATGTGCCCGAGTCGCACCCGAAAAGCGTTGACGTACGGCATCATAGCGCCTGCTGCTGGAAGGTCCAGCGGACGAGTTTTGGCCCATGTCTTCCGCGTCTTTTACTGTGGTCGCAGTGACAGCAAGGGGAAGCTGCAAACGCTGCGTGGCTGAATGCATGATTCTCGCAAAGCCAAGGACTGAACTTCGCTCACTGGGAACAACGCCAAACAGTGCGTGACTCTTCCGCAGCATGCGAGTCCTTCTGCGCGCTGCGTTCGCCTCCTGAGACATCCCGTGGCTCTGTTTCTCCCATTAGTAGTGAATTCGATGCAGTGCCTACCCAACCAGATAACCAGTCTTCGGCTCCGGGGTCGAGGTCAGAGAGAGCACCCCGATGACCAATGATAACAGTTCAAACAAATACTCGAGGGTGCCTTGAGCTTTCAACGGAGGCCACAGGGGCAATACAAGTACGTTGAAGTGTGGCAAAAGTGGGCCCCGCCACTAAACCTAGATTTACCTGTGTTTCGTGTGGGCAGACCTCCTGGGAGATTTTTCAACAGGCAGCCCTCCAAGTATTGCTTGCAAAGCAGGTGCTTCTGCAAAAAGAAATGCGTAGTTTTGTTGAAAGTGGTAAGTACGTACAGAACATATGCCCTCTGCCAAAAATGGAAGGGGGAAGCCAGGGAATCGGAAAAGGAACAGAAAGGGGAACGAAACAGCAGACGAGACGCGCGGCCGGGCGGAATGAACTTTTTACCAGCAACGAGCTTTGCTGCGGCACTTCTTTGTGTTTGCTAGTTTTCGTGCTGGTTCTTCCGAGACGTAGTCAGACGTCTGGCGTTGAGTGTCAAGGGAGCGGGCACTTGCGTGTCCCTGGAAAGTTCGCACCTGGAGTACCTCTCTGGTCGATGCATTGCACCACGTAGCAGAAGAGTGCATACATACATACACCACGTGTAGAGAATACCACACACACCGCACGTAGATGCATAGCACCACGTAGCAGAGGGGGTACCACATACCACGTAGTACTACACGTAGAGGATAGGATGTAGATGCACAGCACATAGTAGCAGTACATCACATACCATACACCATACGCCGTGCAGTATGTATGCCTGGTCGAGCTTTCCAGGCTCGTCGATGCATCATCGTTTTGACTAGGATGCAAAGCAATAGTCTGCATCGTCGTAGATGGCTAGATGCTAATACGAGCGGATTCGAGTGAAAGCCGAGTTGATGGTGAGCAGAATTGGAGTGGAGGGAGAGCGCACCTTCCGCTGGCTATGAGCTTTGCTGTAGCTCTCCTCTGTGTTCGCTGAGTCTTCTTGCTGTGATCTGAAAGTCTGGCGTTGCCATCGTAGCTGCAAACTCGTGTGAGTTTCCATCTGGAGAGTCTCCGAGTTTTAAAGGCTGGTTGAGGCATCACGGTTGAGGTGCAAAGAACCTGTGGCGATAGTCTGCAGCACTGTCTTGAGTTTCCCTCTCTGTACTGTGCTTTCAGCTCGTTCACATCGTCTTGACTTATAAAAACGATCGAGTAGAAAAGGGCTAGAACGAACCTGCAACCGCTCCATGGCGGGTTCATGGTTTAGGTAGCAGGGGCCCGAGTAGTTGACACACGGTACTTTCATGCAGTTTCTACTTTGAGTGTTTGATTTAGGATAGAGCACCCGCACACGGCGCCCGCGAGCGGCAGCTCGCTCGTCGGTACCACGAATGCACGGTCTCACGGAAGGTCACAGTTTCTTGTTGTGGGAACTTCTGGAGTCCGATCCAAAACCAGTTGGTTGACGCAAATTGGTTGGTTGTGTGAAGTTCTTTTCCGCCAAACGGTTTCCTCTACCCGGAACACGACACGTAAAGACGTCGGATGCTTTCAGCTACCAACAGAAGCCTGGAATGCAAATGTCACGATAAGTTTCCCTTGTTCCAGAGGTGCTCTGTGGACCATCGTAGGGCCAAGATGATGATCTGCAGCTGGCAGGACGAATACTTTGCTGAACGAAAGTACTTGTCGTCTGTGACGTCTTATCCTACGTGCGCCAGATACAGGTCCGTTCTTCTCCGCCCATCTTCGCAAAGTGTTTCGTGTGCAGCGGGGGTGCAGGAGATAGCGTTTCGAATGCACGGCAAGACTTATACGACACGAGGAATGTCAAAGCCGTAGTGCACCCTTTCTGCACCTTGACCTTGGTGGGGCGGAGCGTGAAGAATAGGCAAGAGACGCGGGGAAAGCGTGGGGGCGAGGGCCTCATACACTTGTGTGTGGGCAGAACTCAGCCTTTCGAATACCTGGAGATGCTAGCCCAGTGGCGGACGGAGGACGAACCGGAAAAGACGGAACAACACCTTCAGTAAAGTCCGTGGCACTTACCTCCCACTCAACTGAAGAAGGCTTCTGCGTGGGGGAGGATGCAAGAGCGTGCGTGGAATGGTATGTGCCCAATGCAAGCCACGGACACATCGCGGACCGTCTCGCTAGAACGCATTGCGCTGGAGTCGTTTTACGGTGGCAACGTGCAAAGTAAACTCCACAGAGCACAAAGAATATGGAGTTGCAGTACCAATCGAAGGGAAGAAGTAATCCAATAACCTGTAAGCAACCAGGTTGCTTCCTTGCCTGCACTCATCGTGAACAGGGGTCCGCCCTGAAACCCCTTTGGTGATGGTGGTGCTTGGCCTTATCGACTAGTGTTCAGCTGGAAAGACAAGGTGCATTTTTCATCTTCTCTTCGACACCTACTCCATCGGCACCTGTATCGTACAACTATCAGCATACTCCACATGTGGCGGGCATGGGGAAGCGACATTGTGACAAGTCGTGCCGCACATCAGGTTCCCTCCAGTGTCCGAGAACGCGTCTTCGCATACTGTGGAAGCTGGGCTGCACTTTAGCTACGGCATTTACTACGTGCTTGCACACCACATGGTAAGTGGCGTCGTAACACGTCCAGGTACCTCCAGTGTCAGGGTCAACTCAAGGGAACGCGCGTTCACACGCATTTCTACTATTCAACACGATGGCACGCGGCGCACCGCACTAGGCGTATTGCATCCACGGTTTCGTACCGTAGCGCGCGTGGCACGCGGCTGCTGTGCAACACGTCATGAATACGCCCAGTTTCCTTCAATGCCAGGGTAACTCACACGCATTTCAACTATTCAACACGATGGCACGCGGCGCACCGCATCAGGCTTATGCCGAGGTCAACTCGTGCACAGGCCGGTGGCATTGCATCCACGGTTTCGTAACGTAGCGTGCGTGACATGGCACGTGGCTGCTGTGTGCAGGCGGCGCAACAGTTCATGTATACGTCCAGTTTCCTGCAGTGCGAGAGTCAACCGAGGGAACGCGTCTTCACACGCATTTCTACTATTCAACACGATGGCACGCGGCGCACCACATCAGGCTTGTGCCGAGGTCAACTCGTGCACAGGCCGGTGGCATTGCATCCACGGTTTCGTAACATGAAGTGCGTGACATGGCACGTGGCTGCTGTGTGCAAGCGGCGCAACACGTCAGGTTCCCTCGAGCGCCGAGGTTAACTCGAGGAGGAGCGTCTTCTCGTCGCCGCGGTAGAAGCACTGCCCCGTGTCCGAGAAGCCGATCCGCTTGTAGAACCGCGCCAGCGGCTCGTTGGTCTCCTGGATGAGCAGCAGGACCTTGAGCGCGCGGCACTCGCTGAACGCGTAGTTGCAGACCTTGCGGACCATCGCCGTCCCGACTTTTTTGGACCGGAAGAACGGGATGACGTACACGTACGCCAGCAGGGAGAATCGCGTGGTGCCCGCCCAATGGCACCAGGCCTGCGAGGGGTCGACGTTGCTGGTGAGGAGCTCGATGTGGCCGACCTGCACGGACTTGTGCGTCGCCGAGAAGACCAGGTGTTCGCCCTGCTGCGCCCTCCACGCGGCCATGACGCCGGCCCGGGTGATGGGCCGGCCGAAGTCGCCCATGTCGACCTTGAACGCGGCGGTGTCGCCCTCTGTCCGGAGCCACTCGGCGAGCACGCCTGCCTCGGTCGCCTTGTTCTGGCTGCTGTTGACGACGTGCACGTTTTTTTCGTCGACTTCGCCCGGGAACGACGCGTTCCGGACACTGCCAGCCCCGTCCCCCTGGCTCGCCGCCGGCCGCGTGGCCTGCGTGATGGGGCGCTTCATCGACCGCGGAGATACCATCCGGGAAGCGGTCGTGGGGCCCTGTTCCTCTGCCCGGCCGCGACCAGCATCCGCGGACCACCGACGGCCCTGCTGCTGCTGCTGCGGCTGCAGGAGGCTGGGCGACGAGGCGGCCGGCTTCTCCTCCGAAGGAGGGACGTGCGCGCTCTTCCGGCGGTCCTGGGCTCGGCTCCGCTTTTGCTCGGCGAGGCGCAGCCAGGCGGCGGCGCCGTCGGCCTCTTCTTCCGCCTCCTCGAGCTTCCGGCCTTGCTTTGGGCGTGGTCGAGACGAGCTGGGGAGACGTTCCTGCAGTGGATTTTGTCGGGGTTTTGAAGTCACCGTTGGTTCTGAGGAAGAGAATTGCAAGAACGTGCGTGGAATGGACATTTTGCTTTCAACTGTCACGTGTGGATGCGCATCCGTGTAACTTCGTGTTTAGATTTTTGTAGACGAGCTTTGCTACAAGGCAAGTGGGTTATAGTTGCGTTCATGCTATGAGTGTTTTCTCCACTGTTCCTCTGCCCTGCCGCGGCTGGCATCCGCGGACCACCGACAGCCCTGCTGCTGCTGCTGCGGCTGCAGGAGGCTGGGCGACAAGGCGGCTGGCTTCTCCGCCGCCGCGTCCGAAGGAAGGACGTGCGCATTCTTCCGGCGGTCCTGGGCCCAGCTCCGCTTTTGCTCGGCGAGGCGCAGCCAGGCGGCGGCGCCGTCGGCCTCTTCTTCCGCCTCCTCGAGCTTCCGGCCTTGCTTTGGGCGTGGTCGAGACGAGCTGGGGAGACGTCCCTGCAGTGGATTTTGTCGGGGTTTTGAAGTCACCGTTGGTTCTGAGGAAGAGAATTGCAAGAACGTGCGTGGAATGGACATTTTGCTTTCAACTGTCACGTGTGGATGCGCATCCGTGTAACTTCGTGTTTAGATTTTTGTAGACGAGCTTTGCTACAAGGCAAGTGGGTTATAGTTGCGTTCATGCTATGAGTGTTTTCTCCACTGTTCCTCTGCCCTGCCGCGGCTGGCATCCGCGGACCACCGACAGCCCTGCTGCTGCTGCTGCGGCTGGCTTCTCCGCCGCCGCGTCCGAAGGAAGGACGTGCGCATTCTTCCGGCGGTCCTGGGCCCAGCTCCGCTTTTGCTCGGCGAGGCGCAGCCAGGCGGCGGCGCCGTCGGCCTCTTCTTCCGCCTCCTCGAGCTTCCGGCCTTGCTTTGGGCGTGGTCGAGACGAGCTGGGGAGACGTTCCTGCAGGTGACTTTCGACTGTTTCTTGTCCGTAGCAGTCCGGTCCTTCTCCCGTCTGACTCGTGAGGCGGGGGGGGGGAGTTTCCTTTGTGCTGTGAGCAGGTGTGCTTTGAGTCCTCTTCGTACAGTGGGTCGCTTTTGTTTTTCTGTTAAGTGTCACGTGTGGGGGCGTATCCGCCTAATTTCGTTTGTAGACGAGCTACTAATACAAGGCAAAAGGGCTATAGAACGTTCGTGCTATGTGTGTTCTCGCCACTGTTCCTCGCCACGTGCGGCATGTCCATGGATGAAATGTCGCTGATAATTATTCAAGCACAGGACATGCCCCGTGTCTTAGTACATGTATTAAAGGTATTCAGCAGAGGCCACGAGCTGTGCTACTGGATACGTAAAAAAGGAACAGACACCGGAGCACGATTTTGTTTGTGCGATTTAACCTGTATGTGATTTGGTTAAACCGCTGCCAACGTTCTTTTTAGCTGTAACAAATACTGTCTCCAGGGAAGCAGAAATTGGTTGTCGCAAAAAAGAACAGGCATCGGAGCACGAGCGGCCCCTATTCGAACCCCCCCCCTCCTACCGTGAGCGACTGATGACGCGGGATGGGACCCGGCGGAAGACTAAGCAAAAAGGCGGTTGCTCGCCTGATATGATGAACTGCATGCCACACGGAGGAAGAACCAACCGACCCACTTGACGAGGACTCGACGAAGTGGGCTGTCGATGTTGGGCGCTAACATTGCGGGCGATTTAGTCTTGTGTACTGATCCGCGATGTTCTGGAGCGACGGGACGTAGCTGATATTCAGCCGGCTCCTGGATGAGGCCAAGCTCTTGTTCATCAGAGTTAGCAGCTGCATCGCATCCTGACGAAGCGTGTAGCCGCGGCGTACGCAGCCTATCACCGCCTTGTTGTCACACAGCAGGTTGATGTCCACGCTCGACTGGCCGTGGACCGCGTGCTGTACGGCCCGAACGACGGCGTATAGCTCCTTCATGAAGATGTCCGCGTGGAGTAACTCCGCAGGAAAACCGCCGTAGACATGGGACCCGTCTGCCACGAAGGCCCATGCCGACATGCTGGCGTCGGAGACGACATCGATCGAACGAGTGTAAACCGGTTTACACCATTGCCGCCAGGCGTTACCCCGCATGTCGGAGCACTGGGCAACGAGGCAGCTCTTGACCGCAGCTGGGCAAGGCGCGACGGAGTCCCAGAACGCGCTGTCGGTGGACGAACGGCCGGAAGCCAGGGTTGACATCCACTGCAAGAGGAGAAGTACCTCGTGGAGAGGGTACCCCATCACGTGGCGACGCCAGAGCAGAGACCCAGTCAGTTTCCACCACACGCGGACGGGAGCCTCACTACACTCCCGGATGCGATCCATCACCGGTCCAGCCTTCCCTATCCAGGATGGGTCCACACGCCATCTCTTCGCTGCGAGGTCGACTTCCAATCCCAGCAGCACCGCCCGGGTAGAAGGCTTGGACCAGCTCCCGATGGTCAAGCCGTACTTCGAAGTCAAAGCCTTGAAGCGAGCTGAGGCCTCTATAACTTCGGCCTCAGTGTCCGCCACAAATATCACGTTATCGATCCACGCGAGAACCTCAACGTCCACACCCTGAGCGGCGGCAGCCGCAAGCTCCAGCGAGACCGCCTGGGCCGCCTGAGGCGCAGCGCGGTAGCCCATCGGCAGGCGCGTCATCCACAACAGCCTGCCCTCAATACGGAAACAGAAATACTTTCTGACCTCTGGAGGCAGCGCAAACTGGAAAAAAAAGGAGCGGAAGTCGAACTCAGCCACCCACTTGCGGGACAGCACCGTACTCACGATGGTGGCGTAGCTGGGTAGGTCGCAGGGCGGCAAAGGCACGTGTGCCGTGGCCCGGTTGATTGACTCGCAGCTGAGGATGAACCGGAGCTGACCGGGGGCCCGTTTATCCACCGTAAACGCGCCGTGAAACCAGCGGGAAGAAGCCGCCTTGGGGACCGGCGCAGCGATCTTCAACGCGAGCAAGCGCTCAACGTGCGGCCTCATTCGTGAGTTGCGCGGACCAGGGCCGGATACGAACGAACCCGGTCTTAACATGCTTCCGATGAACTCGGAATCCAGTAACCATCGCATGTTGGTCCGGAGAGCGGGAAAATCGTGCAAGAGCGCTTCGTGACTGAAGGGCGGAGCCGTCGAAGCTATTTCACCTTCATAGGATGCTTTCGTTACGCGCTTTCCACTGCTGGCGTCCAACCAACCGTTGGCGTAGTCGTAACCCTGGAGGATCTTGTCCAGGTGGCGCGGCCACAATGGAGGCTTAGCGGGGCGGTGGTTCAGTCGGTTTTCTGCAGCGCAGCTGTACCCGGGACTGTCCGCTGGACCGGCTGCCAAAGGTGATGCGGCGTGTACAGCCGCGTCGTCCTGGGGTTGAGGTGACGACCTACGCACATCGCTGCTTGCTCTCCTTCCACAAAAGCCACCCAAGTCAGCGCGGCATGTCTGATCCTGTGTGAAGGAACCCCCAGCTCCTCTTGAAGGAAACTGTTGTAAGCCTGTCTTGACAGGTTGGGGAACACGAACGCCTTGGGGCCGCTGGCAGGGCGTTGGATGGTGATCCATTCCCAAAAAGGCGTCAGAAAAGCCCCGCTTCGTGGCAGTAAGAGACCCTGTCCTCGGGACGTCGGGTCGGTCTTCCCGCCGACAAACAGGATCATGACCTGTTGCTTGTCCACCGACCACATGTGGTCCAACCGGACCCGTTGCAGGTCCACGAACCGGCACGCCGTCGACCACTGGAACCGGAGGGCCATGGTATGCAAGCCGGGGCCTCGTGAGACCACCTGTAGGACCTCCTCTTTGGATGGGGTCCGCCCGGCATCGCGGGTACGTCGGTCCTCGAACTGATCCATGGTCAGCCTGACCGAGCGCCGGTATGCGCTCATCCAGTTCACCCGAGACATCCGGAAGTAGGTCACGTACTGGAGAGCCGACTCGGCCTTGATCTCGCCAGCCGTCACCTTCCGATTCACCCACATCAGGAAGGCTTCCTCGTCGGATAACGTGGGGCGAAAGCGTCGGGCCTCCTCCGCGTATCTCTGAGCGCGGCTCACCACTGACAGCATGGCAGGGGTGCTCTTGTAGCACTTCTGCACGGCGAGGAGGAGTGCCTCCTGATCCCTTCGGAACCGATCTTGATCGGGACACCCGAAGTCTTGTTTCCGAGGTAGTGACCTCTTTACCACCTCTGCCCACAAACCCGCGGTAGGCAGGCCTGCGGGACTCGCCGACCCTCACCTTCGAGGCCTCTTCAGGGAGGGCTCCTTCTTCTCCTCCTTGTTGTCTGCCTTTTTTGCCAGCTCGGCCATGGCCTTCTGGGCTTGGATCAAGGCCGCCTTCGTGAAGTCGGCATAGTCCATGGACCCGAAGCGAGTCTCCCAGGAAACCTGGAACTCAGTGCCGTTCGAGTGGAGGCATTTAAGGCGAAGGGCTTCGAGGCGGACCATGATCTGGTGCAAAACCTGGAGGACAGGCGGGGAGCTGTGTGCCAGGGGCATCAGAGCCGTGAGCGTGGAGAAATGCATCCTCCGCTCATGATCCAGGGAGCTTCCCGCATCGTGGGGGTGCTCTGGCACCAGGTGGTACGTGTACCGTGCCTTAACCTCCGACAGAATCATCTGTCGCCCCTGTCCGCTCGCCAATCCTTCCAGCCAAGTAGTGACTCGACGAGGATCCACCGCTTCGGTAGTGACCGGTGCGGCTGGCACTGGAGCGAGCTGAGCCCGCATGGCAGACTGTGCAAACAATGCAAGAAAGGCAGTCTTGACTGGCCCCTCTTCGAGAGCAGCGAGCAGGGAGCATGGGTCCAAGCTCGGGGGGACGGCCGGATCGTGATCACGGGTCCCCCTCGCGTTCTGTTCTTCTTTTAGGCTGCTGCCGGCCAGGTGTAGTGACACCAGGCACTGGGGACAGACCCAGCCGTCCTCGGACAAGTGTTCGAGGAACAGGGGCGCGACCTCCTTCGGCAGGGATGCCTTCAGGCATGACGGGAACCCCCGTTTGCCGCACCGGGCGCAGAAGGCACCCGAGTTGTGGGTCTTTCCACAGTCGACGCAGCAGTCCACGTCCTCGTCGGCGGCCTCCCAACCGTCGGGAGCAAGGACGACCTCGATGGGAGACCAGTCGACAGCCTTCAGGTCAATCGCCATCTGCACGAGCAATATTTTTTGTTTGTGCGATTTAACCTGTATGTGATTTGGTTAAACCGCTGCCAACGTTCTTTTTAGCTGTAACAAATACTGTCTCCAGGGAAGCAGAAATTGGTTGTCGCAAAAAAGTCTCGAAGAACACACCAACTTAACAGGACTCACGGCATTGGCAATGGGCTGTGGAGCGGTTCTCGGGGAAGTGCAACACAAGTCGTCGACTGGTACGGCCCTTCTCTGCCCCTTCTGCAGCCGCGTGCGGTGGACTGCTTCACTGACTCTGTCCTTCCTTTCATCTTCTTCGTCTTCTTCCTCCTTGTTGACGAGCTCCTGCAGCACTGCATCGTCCGCGCTGGAGTCGTCGTGCGTGTCCCGCTCGTCGCCTTCATTGCCAGCCCCCCATCCCGCAGGCTTCACCCAAGTGCTTTCACTCTTCTGCACGTCAAAATAGTACCAATGGTCCCTCGTCCGCGACAGCCGTGCGGCCCAGTGCTTCCATTCCAGCGGGTACGGCTGTTGTGGGATTTCTGACGATTTAAGGACCGGTTCAGGAACATTCATTGCAAAAAAGTCCACCCAACCCGAAACCCAGACAATTGCAAAACTCTGACCCTGCCCCCCCATTTCTTTTACTTCTTGCTCCCGAAACCCCTGGATTGCTCTACACCCGGACTTCAGCACGTACGAAGTCAATGCGGGGATGAAAAAGAATAGGCGTGTGTTTGTTTGTACGTGCCGGGGGAGGATTAGCCTGTTCGTGATTGATAGTGAGTGAATATGATCGTCAGGCCAATCTTCTCCCAAACACGCCGCCGGCGTTCTCTTTCGTGTTTACAAAGCGTTGTTACTACGAAAAAGTGCGGGAGAGGCCACTCCCGCATTGTGGGAGAGGCCGACCGCACAAGCGGCCGCAAAACCACTCCCGCAACCCGAAGTGGGAGTCCGGGGTGTATAACCGTATCCAATCATACATGAAACCCCCGGCGGGAACCGTTCCCCGTCAAGATCAAGTACATATGGAGTTAGCAGGGTTAGGTCTACTAGTGATTCCGACCGTGTCGGCGAGCTTAAGATCGAGCAGACACGCTCGGTTTTCACTTTCGAGGGCATCGGTGTGCCAGAGGAGATCGGTCTCTTCTGTGAGCTGCTAGCCTGGTGCACCGAAGCAGCGGGCGTTGGGCAGCGGTTCTCTGGCTTCTTCGAGCGGCCTTCTTGTTACAAGTACATGGGTGTTAGGACCACCCTTAGCGAGTCTAGAGGTAACCTTTTGCCCAGTCCGGCGTTTGCGCAAACCCGAACCTTTTTGTCCAGGCCGGCGTTTGTGCAAACCCGAACCTTTTTGTCCAGTCCGGCGTTTGTGCAAACCCGAACCTTTTTGTCCAGTCGGCGTTTGCGCAAACCCGAACCTTTTTGCCCAGTCCGGCGTTTGTGCAAACCCGAACCTTTTTGCCCAGTCCGGCGTTTGTGCAAACCCGAACCTTTTTGTCCAGTCCGGCGTTTGTGCAAACCCGAACCTTTTTGTCCAGTCCGGCGTTTGCGCAAACCCGAACCTTTTTGCCCAGTCCGGCGTTTGTGCAAACCCGAACCTTTTTGTCCAGTCCAGCGTTTGTGCAACCCGAACCGTTTGCCCAGTCGGGCGTTGTGCAAACCCGAAGCTTCTTGCCGGTCCGGTTTGTCCAACCCGAATTGTTTTGCTCAGCCTGGCGTTGGTGCAAATCCGCACCGTTTGCCCAGGTCCGGCGTTGGTGCAAACCCGAACCTTTTTGTCCAGTTCGGCGTTTGTGAAAACCCGAACCCGTTGAACCCTGATGGCAAGTTCGGTTGGGATGATAGCAAGTTCGGGGCGCGTACCCCGGACCCCCCCCCAGGGGTGGCCCTAAGCGGCCAGATTGCGGAGTCGTTGGCAGAATCTGACCTGACCCCACCCCCCCCCTATATACAGGCTATTTTCACTGTGGAGGGGGGACGCTACCTGTCACTCTCTGAGGTGGTCACCACGGTGGGTGGTCAGAAAAAAAAATTTTTTTTTTGGCCCAAATACCCCAAAAACCACACTTTGAAAATATTTTGTGGGCTCACTTTTGCCAGGGAACTTTGACCATTTCACCTTGATGCGTCAAATGAAGTCAATCGACCTTGCAAGGCTTTGCACAAGTAAGAAGCCCAAACCTGCTCCAAGCCAGCAGACGAGCCGAAGGCTGTTCGCGAGGATGCAGAGTGGGGGAAGCTGTACTCGCAAGACTATGCCAAGTGGACAAAGAAGGACGTGGCGAGCCTGGGAGGAGGTACAAAGACGCTGAAGGAGTCCAAGCAAAGGCAAGGCATATGACACGTGGAGGTTGGCAAAATTGGCCAACCGCCCTCCTCATCTCCACCATGACAATCTTTGATTCATTGGTTGATGAGGACAACAAGAACCCGCCCCATCGGCGCCAGACATTGGAGCAGCTGCAGTCTTCCGCCTACTCAAGCGCATCCTTGCGCCTTTCCCCCGTCTTCTCCTCTACACTACAGGCAGCAGCTTTGGTTTGCACTGCATTGGGGGACTCACATCTTCCAGTGTTCACTACTCGGCCCATGCTTGCTCCAGAAATACTCGGTCTCGATCCCGGCACAGCCGAGGACGCCCGCCTTCGCTGCCTTATTGCAGATAACGACTTAGCTTATCGCCATGTAGAGGAGGAAGTGGCACAGGAGATAGCGCAGCGTAAGCGCCGCACACCCGACCCCTACACCTACAGGCGCGAGGCGTATCAGCTACCACCCACACACCCCCACGTGCTCGAACACGAAGTGCATCTATTCCTCAAGGAGAAAGAGAAGACCATCCGTCCTGCTCCCACCCCTTTCTCCACCCTCTTACCCTACCGGATCCGAGCTTGCCTGCATCCCCCCGTCCAAAAGGCTCGCTATAGAGGGATTGTTCAAAGGCAACACCTGGCTGGAGGCCACTGCAGCAGGGACATGGTGCAGAGCTTGTAAGGTGTTCGATGGGGCCACTATAGACTCTCGCGGTCGTCCCAGAGTTGTTCGGTTGGAATCATTTGCGTGGGGAGATTCGAAGCATCTCTCTGCACGGGTGCAGGGGCACCTGGGGGAAACACACACGCGCTGCTGGAACTCGTGGAAGGAGAGGGAGAGGAGGGAACAGAAGTACGGTGAGGTGGGGGATGCTACGGTTGTTTCCAGAACGGGAAGCCAAGGCTCGTGCGTTTTTGCAGACCCAAGAACTGATCTCCCGTGTGAACAGCCTCGTGTTCGTGGCGAAGCACAACATGGCCCACACCACAACCCCCAAACATCTAGCCGACCTCTCATGCCAGCGACTTGCCGAGTCACGGCTGATAATGAGACAGGCCTTCAACCAGACGTCTCACACATCGGACATCCTGCAGATACTCGCAGCACGTGTGACGGCGCGCACAGTGAGGGAGGTGAAGGAGTCCCCTTTTTGGACTTTCCTGACAGACGAGACCCAGGACATCAAGAAGCTATCGCAGCACGGTGTGTTTGTGCGGTACCTCCGGCGTGCGACACCCGACTCCCCCCTGCAGGTAAAGGAGTCTTTTCTTGCCTGCACGCCATTGCACGACTCCCCCAATGCCCGCAATATCAAGAACCACACGGTCCAAATTTGGAAAATGGGCCGGAGACCAAGCTAATGCCCTGAAACCGTTTACCCAAAAAAAAAAAAAAAAAGCCCAAAAGCATAGTGAGCGGGCGTCGGCCTTCAGGCCGGTAGGCCCGGGTTCGAACCCCGCCCATCACACTTTTCCGGTCGAAGATTGTTTTCGAGATTTGTTGCGTTCCGGGGTCTGATGTGCCCGAAATTTGCGTTTTTTGCGGAGTTTCTCAGTATCTCGCGGTATTTGGGTCTCCCCGGGAAACGGAGTCGGGGGAGGTCTGGGGGGTCTCCCCTTCGGGTACTGGCGCCGAACTTGCCATCTGATCTCAGGCCAAACTTACTACCACACATCGAACTCAGCATCACCAGAACCCGAACTTTGCTTCGCCCGAACATAGCTTCGCCCGAACTTTGCTTCGACTTTGCTTCGTCCGAACTTTGCTTCGCCCGAACTTTACTGTTTCCCGAACGTTAACTGCTGCCTCCAGTCTCGCCCGGCGCCGGCCTTTAGCCGAGCGCACGTACTTAAATTGTCCCGCTCGGGTTGAGCACAAGCATGCACCCCTGCCACTAGCTCCCGGATTTTTGTACGGTCCCTTTCCGCGAGATCGTTGCAGATTACTCGTTCGAAAGACAGCAGTGGTCGCCCCACTCGTCTCGCCCGAAGCTGGTCCGCGAACATCAAGCCAGCAATCGGCTGATCAGAACGCATGCTGCGCCGCAAACCGCAGACGCTTCTCTTGCAGCACCGCCTCAATCCTCGGGAAACCGACCATCAACTCTGAGTTCTTTATGCGCGTGTCACGGCTGTATACTTTGATCCCACGTGGGTTCTTATTACTGTATTTCGCGAATACAAATGGCATACA
Source organism: Diplonema papillatum (assembly GCA_030068145.1). Lineage (NCBI taxonomy): Eukaryota > Euglenozoa > Diplonemea > Diplonemida > Diplonemidae > Diplonema > Diplonema papillatum. The sequence continues at coordinate 90,818 of JAPJBO010000234.1, read as the reverse complement.
ATGTGACGGCACTTCTCATCAACGAGGCACGCAAGGGGCGGGATGCCTTCGGGGAGCTTCCACGTCGAAGAATCCGTCTCCATGTTGTAGTAGTACCATCTCTTGTATTTATCGTCGAAGTCAGCCTCCCAGCCCCAGCCTACGGGAGGTTCCCATCGAAACTCGTTGGAATCCGCGTTCGTGTAAAATGTCCGTCCTGTGTCGTCTTCGTGATGCAGATGCCAGCTGCCCCAGTTGGTGACGCGGCGCTTCACCATGCGTCTGCCGGGAGACACAAAGGATTTGTGGCCAGTGAAGGCACTACCCTCGCTTCCCTTGATGTTGAGTGGCTCCTTTGTTTCTTTTTGAATCTTCGTACCTACACAAGTGGAATGCATACTTTGTGTCGTTTTGATCCCTATTCCGCAATTCCGCAGTTACAACGGGAGAGAACGAGAGAGGGATCAAGAACTTCGTGAACAAAGTGAGTGAAGTTCTGGACGAACTTATACCGAAGGGCGGACTTGGCGTGCGGGGGGGTGAACCTGTTGGTCAAGTACAAAAAATTGCTGAACGCTTTCGCCCGCCACTAAAACCCAGATTTACCTGTGTTTCGTGTGGGCTACAGCACATTTACCTCCTTTGATCTATCGCAACTGGCAGTCTCCTCAAGCATTTCCTACAAAGCAGGTGCTCAGTGATTTATATATGGGTCTGGGCTCGGGGCCACCCCCATAGGGTTAGCGTCAGTTTCAATTGTGAGGCAAATCCTCACACAGAGAAGTAGCTTCATATACCCGATGTTGACCCCATACGACATCCAAAAATTTTGTTTGTGCGATTTAACCTACGTGTGTTCTGGTTAAACCGCTGCCAACGTTCTTTTTAGCTGTAACAAATACTGTCTCCAGGGAAGCAGAAATTGGTTGTCGCATAAAAGAACAGGCACCGGAGCACGAGCGGCCCCTATTCGGACCCCCCCTCCCCCCTCCTTCTCACCACCGTAAGCGACAGATAACCCGGGATGGGACCCGGCGGAAACTAAGCAAAAAAGCGGCTGATCGCCTGATATGATGAATTGCATGCCACACGGAGGAAAACCCAACCGACCCACTTGACGAGGACTCGACGAAGCGGGAAGTCGATGTTGGGCGCTAACATTGCGGACGATTCAGTCTTGTGCACTGATCCGCGATGTTCTGGAGCGACGGAACGTAGCTGATGTTCAGCCGGCTCCTGGATGAGGCCAAGCTCTTGTTGATCAGAGTTAGCAGCTGCATCGCATCCTGACGAAGCGTGTAGCCGCGGCGTACGCAGCCTATCACCGCCTTGTTGTCACAAAGCAGGTTGATGTCCATGCTCGACTGGGCGTGGACCGCGTGCTCTACGGCCCGAACGACGGCGTATAGCTCCTTCATGAAGATGTCCGCGTGGAGCAACTCCGAAGGAAAGCCCCCATAGACATGGAACCCGTCTGCCACGAATGCCCATGCCGACATGCTGGCGTCGGAGACGACATCAATCGAACGAGTGTAAACCGGTCTGCACCATTGCCGCCAGGCGTTACCCCGCATGTCGGAGCACTGGGCAGCGAGGCAGCTCTTGACCACAGCTGGGCAAGGCGCGACGGAGTCCCAGAACGCGCTGTCGGTAGACGCGCGGCCGGAGGCCAGGGCGGACATCCAATGCAAGAGGGGAAGCACCTCGTGGAGAGGGTACCCCATCACGTGGCGACGCCAGAGCAGAGACCCCAGTCCTTTGCAAGGCAGCTGTGCCCGGGGCTGAGAGCAGGACCGGCTGCCAAAGGTGATGAGGAGTGTATAAGCGCGTCGTCCTGGGATTCAGGTGTCGCCCCACGTTCATCGCCGTCTGCTCGCCCTCCAGGAGGGCCACCCAGCTCAGCGCGGCATGTCTGATGCGGTGCGACGACACCCCCAGCTCCTCTTGTAGGAAACTGTTGTAGGCCTGTCGTGACAGGTTGGGGAACAGGGGCGCCTTGGTGCCCAGGGCCGGCCGATGGATCGTGATCCATTCCCAGAAAGGCGTCAGAAAAGGACCGCTTCGCGGTAGCAAGAGACCCTGGCCTCTTGAGGTAGGGTCGGTCTTCCCGCCGACGAACAGGATCATGACCTGTCCTGTGTCCACCGACCACATGTGGTCCAGCCGAATCCGCTGCAGATCCACGAACCTGCAAGCCGTCGACCACTGGAACCGGAGGGCCATGGCGTGCAAGGACGAGCCTCGTGAGACTACCAACTGTATCGCCGCCTTGGTCGGAGTCCGTCCGGCGTCGCGGGTGCGTCGGCCCTCGAACTGTTCCATGGTCAGCTTGACCGAACGGCGATAAGCACCCATCCAGTCCACCCGGGACATCCTGAAGTACGTTGCGTACTGGAGGGCAGATTCGGCAGTGAGCTCGCCGGCCATCATCTTCCGGTTCACCCACATGAGGAAAGCCTCCTCGTCGGACAATGCGGGGTAAAACCGGCGGGCCTCCACTGCGTACCTCTGAGCACGGCTCACCACCGACAGCATAGCAGGGGTGCTCTTGTAGCACTTCTGCAACGCGAGGAGTAGTGACTCCTGGTCCGTCCGGAACCGATCTTGATCGGGGCACGCGGAGTCCTTTTTCCGAGGTCGTGACCTCGCTGCCAACTCCTTCCACAAACCCTCCGAAGGCAGGCCGGTGGGAACAGAAGCGCTCGCCGCAATTCACTTCCGCGGCCTCTTCGAGGGGTGCTCCCTCCTTTCGTCCCTCTGGTCCGCCTTTTTTGAGAGGTCGGCCATGGACTTTTGCGCCTGGACCAGAGCCGACTTCGTGAAGTCGGTGTAGTCCAAAGACCCGAACCGGGTCTCCCACGCAATCTGGAATTCGATCCCGTTCGCATGCAAGCACTTCAGCCGCAGGCGGACCATGATGTGATGGAGCACCTGGAGGATGGGCGGGGTCTGGTACGCCAACGGCATCAGGGCGATAAGAGTGACGAAGTGGGTCCGGCGCTCGTGGTCGACCACGCTCCCCGCGTCGTGGGGGTTCTCGGGAACCAAATGGTAGGCGTATCTGCCTTTTATTTCGGACAGGATGACTTGGCGCCCCGGAGCCGTCGCCAACCCCTCCACCCAAGTCATGACTCGGCGTGGGTCCACCGCCTCGGTCATGACCGGTGCGGCCTGCGCAGCCATCGGGAGGTTTTGGAAGGCAGATTGGGCGAACAAAGCGAGGAGAGCGGTCTTGACCGGGCCCTCCTCAACGGCAGCGAGCAATGGCTCTTGAGCCAAGCTCGGCGGAGCGTCGTGCTCTTGAGCACGAGCGATCCGGACACGGAACTCTTCTTGAAGAGTGGTGCCAGCCTGGTGCACCGCCACTATGCAGGCGGGGCAAACCCACCCGTCCGCCGCTAAGTGGTCTACGAACAGGGGCGCGACTTCCCTTGGGAGCGCCGCTTTGAGGCAGGTGGCCAGACCCCGTTTCCCGCATCGGGCACAGAACGCCCCCGCGGTGTGGATCTTTCCACATTCGACACAGCAGTCGACGTCTTCCTCCGCGGCCTCCCACTCGTCGGGGGCGCGGACAACCTGGATCGGGGACCAATCCACGGCCTCGAACTCACAAGCCATAGCACGAGCAATTATTTTTTGTTTGTGCGATTTAACCTACGTGTGTTCTGGTTAAACCGCTGCCAACGTTCTTTTTAGCTGTAACAAATACTGTCTCCAGGGAAGCAGAAATTGGTTGTCAAACCAAAACTATAGTTATAGCCAGCGGTCAGATGTCGTGGGTGGGCAGCGGTGTGGGTGGTCATGTGGTGGGAGGTTGTGGAGGTTGTGCAGTGGGTGGGTGGTGCGGTGGGCAGTGGTGGTGGTGGGTATGTAGTGGGCAGTGAGTGGGTGGATGATGCTACAGTACGGTTACTGCACCTTTGGATCATCGTTCTAGCAATGTACACCCTCAATTTTGGAACCTGCTGCACTGGCCCATTAGCTTGGCAAAAATTTCCGCGCCTGCGGCGCTGGCATTTTTGGCTTGTGTATTGTTTCATGTCTTGTTTTTTGCCAAGAAGACCGCAGTTGTCCGCCCTGCTCTCTGTGGTGGGCAGTAGTGACAACCACAAAGAGGAGCACCCTGTCGGGTACATGAAAGTGCACTTGACTCGCATCAACTTTGCCGCAGTCCCTGTGACTACAAAGCGGCTATTCTTGCTGTTTGGATACCTGCAGCGCTGACCCATTAGCTTGAAAAAAATTCCGCGCCTGCGGCGCTGGTATTAGCTTACGTGATGCTACATGTCGTGTTGCCAAGAAGACCGCAGCTGTCAGCCCTGCTGTCGCAGATAACCGCCAGGCGACACTTGCCTTCTTCGCATGGCTTTTTTGCTTCCCGAAGGACAGTCTCTGTGGTGGACAGTAGTGACAACTACAAAGTTGCCACAGTCTCTGTGGACTACAAAGCGGCTAGCAATTCTTGCTGTGTGGCGCTACCTTCGATGAGCAAAACCCACTTGCACGTGCCGCATTTCGTCCGAACAGTGTCGGTCTGAGCTCCACACGCACCAAGTGCCACGAGGACCCTGAAAAGTGCTCTGTACAACATTTGGTAGGATTTTACGTGGGGCTCAGAGCTCAAGCTACTTCCCTGGCGACAGCACCAAAAAAAAAAAAAAAACTTTTCCTGATTTTGGCTGGGGTGCTTATACAAAAAAAAAAAAAAAAAGGTTAGTACTGCGCGCCGAAGACAGGTTCCTCCGGGCCGTGAGTGTCCCGAACGCACGCTCACCATTGTGTCGTTCAACTGCCGGTCTTTCTGGGCCAGGTTTTTTGGTCCCCCGTTCTTACAAAGGAAATAAAAATCAGCCTCGCGACTAAAGATCACCCACATCGGCCTTCCGCTTTTTTACAAAGCGCACCGCCCCCCGCGTGGCACGCTGCTCTCTGCATGCCGCCATTTCCGATGGACGACAACATCATCATCGCCGGCGACCTCAACCCTTGAGACGTCCGCAACCACCGGAAGAAGAAGCCGCGGAACCGCGGTGGATTCGAATGTCTTTGGAAAAGGACATTGCAAAGCGAGGAACTGACTGCAAGCTGCTATCTCCCCCCCCCCCAGCAACACCACTACACGACGCACTTGTTAGCTGTTTTTTTTTGGGACATAACTAGTTATACCGTAGCGGTGTTTATTATCGGCGGTCTTTATTACCGTCGGTCTATATTACCGTCGGTGTAATTTATCGGCATTTCGACCCATGACGATAATTAACACCGACGGTAATAAAGACCGGTAGCTACAAACAACTTAGGAAACGCGGAAGGGGTGGTGGGGTGGTGAGCGAAATGCAGCGGTTTTGTCGACCTAGAGAACGCTTCGCACCGATTTCGACCGCGAGCCATACATCTCCCTCCCAAACAACGGTCATCAGCCGAGCAGTGCAGGAAGTTGCTGGGAATGCTGTTGCGGAAGCAGTAGGAGACGAACTGCGAAAGGTGGAGAAGTCGGCGTTGCAGCGAGCAACCTGGTCAGCAGAGGAGAAAGAGCACATCGCTCAATCAGTGGCACAAAGAGGTGCAGCGAAGGCGGCGGTTCACTGGAATGGCCCCCTGCAAGGAAACGCGAAGGTGCTAACTCGCCAGACGGCGAAGAGCATGTACGATGAGTACATCAGACTCCTGGCAGACCGGGAAAAGAAGCGAGCGCGTGGGCTTGACGTAGGTGATACAGTGTTCAGGGAGGTCAAGAGAGGCCGCAAAGAGACACTGGATACGAGGGAAACTAGAAACGTGCTCCAGCTTGTCCGTGCAGCGCGAGCAGCAGGCGGAATTGTTACGCGCCTGACTGTGTCCGCGATTGCCCGAGGTATCGTGCAAGTAAGCAGCCATCCAGAGCGCATAAAAGACGACTCGTCGCTCAATGGAGAATGGGCCAAGACCTTCATGCGCGGCCTTGGATGGTCGATGCGTGCCCCTACGACCAGCATAAGCACGGCATCGAAACCGTTCGCCACCGCACAGCAAGAGTTTCAAGAGGAGATTCAGTCGATTCGAGACCAACATGGCATTCCCCCGCGCCTTATCGTCAACGCGGACCACACCGCGCTACCACTGGTCCCGGTGGGGAAATCAACGTACGCCATGTCGGGCTCGAGACGTGTACCCGTCGCTCACCTCTCCGAGAAACGGAGCATTACAGGGCTATTCGCGGTGACTGCCACTGGCACACTTCTCCCCACACAGCTCATTTACGCAGGGAAGACTCATCGCGTATTTCCGCCGGTTACACAGCGGCCTGAAAAGTGGGACTTCTGTGCCAATCCGAAACGCTGGGCCAACGAACAAACCACCTTGAGGTGGATTAATCGGCTCTTACTCCCCGCCTTGGCCGACATGCGCAATCAGGATGAGTGGGCTCTACTTGTCATCGACAAGTTTACAGGGCAGTCCACGGAGCGGGTTCGGCAGCTCTTGTCGGACAACAAAGTTGCGGTTGTGTCCGTTCCCGCAGGATGGACGGGTCGCTTGCAACCGCTTGACCTCAACTTCAATGCTATCCTGAAACGGTCTATCCGGTCATCTTTCGCCATGTGGTACAGCAAGAAGATTCTAAAGCTGCTCCGTCGTGAAGAGCGGCGTGCGGCACGCGCCCGCCCCGACGCACCCATGCCGCCAGCGCCTGAAGCCCAATCGAGCATCGTCTTCTCACCTTCTGACAACCACCACGAGACCGTCCTCTATGACAGCTTGCAGATGCGAAGCCGTGTGTCTGCTACCCTCTTTCGCGACGCTCCGTCAACGCTCGCTGAGGGCCCCAAGTGGTGGCTGCAGGAGGACATCCACGCCTGCGGATGGTTTGCCCTGCAGGCGATCCGACTGACCTGCGAGTCTCGAGGGGTACAAAACGCAAATGACGTGCCCACCCACCAGACGGCCTTCGAAATTTTGAGTCTGGTCACGGACGAGGATTTCTTGTCTGCGGAAGAGGGGGGGCAGGGGCAAGTGGCGAACCTCCGGTGCCTCTTCGAAGGCAGCGTGTCTTCGAAGTTCGAAGAACGCCACAGACTTTCCAGCTTCGTTGCTTTTGTAGTCCTGCGGGCAATAACACGCCGGTTTGGAGTTCTTACGCGATACTACGACCTGGCGACACTTCCGCGAGACTACTTGTCGACAGGTTGCCGCAATTCTCCTCTTGCCCTTGTCTTTGGACACCAACACTTTGTTGCACTTGTGACGGTTGGATGTAACGACGCATGTCTTGACGACACGATGCAGGAACTGGCTCAGAAGCTTGACATGGATGTCAGGTCACTGCGAAACCGCCATTTGAGGTGGCTCAAAAAGGCACTTGGGGAGATTCAACCAAGTGCCATTGCTTTGAGCTTCGTTTCGAGCGGCATCGTTACGCAGGATGAACTCGAGGTCGCAAGTCACGAAGGACTGACTGCTGAGGAAGCAGGCATTGACGACACACAGCTGGAATCCGACTTGGACGAAGAGATCGCGGGCGTAGCGCAAGACTTTGAACACATCTTGCAGGCAGCATTCACTGCTGAGGATGAGTAGGAAATCCGGTATGGAAGCACAAATCTGTACCACCGCATTCGGAAGAATGTTGAACTGGACAAAAGCTGGAAGGGAATCGTGGGGCTGGTTGATGCACGCCTGGGTCTGATTAGTTCTTGCGGATCCTGCTGTTGTCTGTCGTTTGCCTTCCGTTTGCTGTACACCGCTTCCTTTTGGCTGCCTTCGGCACCCGTCTCTTCGCCTCCACCATCAATCGTCGTTGGTTCTTCCGGTGCAGGTTCCTGTTACTCGTTTTCCGTTCACAAGGGACACCTCGCGCAGGTTGAGTAAAAGGAGGTCAAAAGCGCTTGAAGCAGAGGCGTGAGTGGGCAGGCATGGAGCGATACAGAAGTGCGCCTTCGGTACATCCGAAAGTTAAACTGAGTATCTTCCACAGGCGAGCATAACCCGAGCGTGGCATGCCAAAAACGCGAAATTCTTCTAAGTGCGTAACCCTACCCGTGACTGAAATATTACCGTCGGTGTAGTTTATCGGCATTTCGACCCATGACGATAATTAACACCGCCGATAATAAACACCGCTACGGTATTTGCATTCTAACCCAAAACGACTATCTCCTATTCTGGCATTCTGCCAGGTGCTGATACAAAAAGAAAAGAAACCACCTGGTCGTCGCCTCCGGACCCGTCGTCGGTCAGCGCCTGGAGTCAGATGAGGGCCGTCGCACGCTTTCTTGCACGCGCCCTCCCGTGCGCGCGCGTTGCCCCGGTCCTTCGCCGCGTGGGCCTCCGCAATTTTCTCGGCCCACAGCTTCGGCCTCGCCGGCAGGCTTGCGTCCAGAAACGCGAACACCGACGGGAACGCGACGCCGCTGGTCCTGACGTGGTCGGCGGTGCCGGCGCTCACGCACGGCGTCCCCTCGGCGGCCTCCTCCGGGTGGTCCAGCAGGCGCTCGCTCTTGACCCAGTTCCGCGCTTTTTCGGCCTTATAAGTCGGGTTTCAGGAGTTCTGAGAAGCTCACTTCGGAGCCCGGACGAGAGCGGAGTTCAACAACAGCAAAACTTACGCTTTTTCACATCAGTATAATTCGTTGTCATTTACCCCCCCCCTGAGGCCTAAATTTTGGCCGAGGGGTAATTTCCAGGGGGGGGGGGGGGGTAAAGGACACTGTCCTGGGGCACCTGCAGGGTTCCTTTATGATCGTCACCTCTAACCAGGGAGACTACCTGTGGGGGCCGGACTGTGAGAAGCTAGAGGCATAAAAGTGGATGCAACTATGCGCAACAACCTGAAACTATGCGGAAAAGCCCAAACAACTATGCGCAACTATGCAGAACGACCCCAAAGTATGCGGAACAGCCCAAACAACTATGCGCAACTATGCGCAACTATGCGGAAAAGCCCAAACAACTATGCGCAACTATGCGCAACTATGCGGAACGACCCCAAAGTATGCGGAACAGCCCAAACAACTATGCGCAAGTATGCGCAACTATGCGGAAAAGCCCAAACAACTATGCGCAACTATGCGCAACTATGCGCAACTATGCGGAACGACCCAAAAGTATGCGGAACAGCCCAAACAACTATGCGGAATGCTTTGTGCGCTTCACTCGGTGACAGTGATAAGTTCAATGATAATGAACGCGAAAGGAAGAAAATTAAACGAATTGCACTTACGATGGGGTAACCCCCCGAGATAGCCGCTGAATGGTGAGAGAAACAGGCTAGCCCAGGAGGTCACGGGGGACGGAGGGCGGGAACCCAGGTCCCCTGGACCTCGCGCTGAACGCGGACACGAAAAACAAGACAAGCAAACCGGTGTGGGTGGGTGGGAACTTTTGTTGTCTGATTCCTTTGAATCCGGTGCCCAACACCTTCCTAGAGAGTGGTTCGTTACGCGCTTAGCATTCCCACGATGAATCGACAGAATGCTTTGTGCGCTTCACTCGGTGACAGTGATAAGTTCAATGATAATGAACGCGAAAGGAAGAAAATTAAACGAATTGCACTTACGATGGGGTAACCCCCCGAGATAGCCGCTGAATGGTGAGAGAAACAGGCTAGCCCAGGAGGTCACACCACCAAACCTTTTTGTTGTCTGATTCCTTTGAATCCGGTGCCCAACACCTTCCTAGAGAGTGGTTCGTTACGCGCTTAGCATTCCCACGATGAATCGACACAACTATGCGCAACTATGCGCAACTATGCGGAAAAGCCCAAACAACTATGCGCAACTATGCGCAACTATGCGGAACGACCCCAAAGTATGCGGAACAGCCCAAACAACTATGCGCAACTATGCGGAACAACCTGAAACTATGCGGAACAGCCCAAACAACTATGCGCAACTATGCGCAACTATGCGCAACTATGCGCAACTATGCGGAAAAGCCCAAGCAACTATGCGGAATGCTTTGTGCGCTTCACTCGGTGACAATGATCCGATCACTGAAATGAACGCGAAAGGAAGAAAATTAAACGAATTGCACTTACGATGGGGTAACCCCCCGAGATAGCCGCTGAATGGTGAGAGAAACAGGCTAGCCCAGGAGGTCACGGGGGACGGAGGGCGGGAACCCACCCAGGTCCCCTGGACCTCGCGCTGAACGCGGACACGAAAAACAAGACAAGCAAACCGGTGTGGGTGGGTGGGAACTTTTGTTGTCCGATTCCTTTGAACCCGGTGCCCAACACCTTCCTAGAGAGTGGTTCGTTACGCGCTTAGCATTCCCACGATGAATCGACAGAATGCTTTGTGCGCTTCACTCGGTGACAATGATCCGATCACTGAAATGAACGCGAAAGGAAGAAAATTAAACGAATTGCACTTACGATGGGGTAACCCCCCGAGATAGCCGCTGAATGGTGAGAGAAACAGGCTAGCCCAGGAGGTCACACCACCAAACCCATATCGCCAGTCAGGAACTGCCTAACTGCAAGTGCCATGTCGGCCACATTCTTATCGGAAATTGCCGATAACGGAACCCGTGACGGAAGATCAGCAGGATTCCCGGCGCTTTTTACCCAGCGCACAGATAAGGAAATGTTCATGTGGCGCAGGCGTGTGAGCCCGTTCACCACGGCATCGTTCAAAGTCTGCGATCGCAGACATGCCCCTTTCCGAGCAACACCCTGCACCGTCGTGTTGTCGACCACGACGGTGACCGTGCCGCCCGCGTACTTGTCAGGCACTGCCGACACACAAAGTTCAAATGCAAGGGCCTCCAGCTCGTTGATGTGAAGGCCCTTTTCTTTCCTGGACCACCGCGAGCCCAGAACTTCGATCGCGTTGGTGGCGACGTCAACCAGCACGCCGCCCCATCCCTCGAGACTTGCGTCCACAAACACGGTGAGCGACGGCACCCGGGCCGTCACTGGCATTCTTCGCTTCTCCAACACCGCGCGAACCCAGCCGTCGAGTAGCCGCTGCACACTACCCGAGAGGCGAACCGTCTGGTCGACGGCCTTCTCGCCCCGGTTCAGCGCATTCGTCAACCGGCGAAGAAACTTCAAGGCGAAGTAGAACTCGCCGACGAAAACACCCACGATGGCCGACGCGTGCAGCAACCGACCACCCAGCGTCTCCAGACCGGACGCGGACATCGCACCCTTGCGCACCTCTACCAGATCCCGTGCCAATTTCTTCGACAACCTTGCCGAAATGCCGACCTTCCCGCTCTGGTGGTCCCAGTCCACCCCGATAAACTCGTACCGGGTGCTGGCGGTTCTCGTGTCGGCGTCCTTCCACGTAACCTTCGAACGAGCTGCCAATTCGTCGACCTTGCGGGACGCCTCGAGCACGTCTTTCCGGGACCCCGCGTAACGCACGTTGTCGACCCACGTGTGCACCGTCACAGCCGCTGGCACCGCATGCGCCGTCTTAACGAAATCGGGGTGCCCGGCGATCGTCGAAGTCAACGTGTGCATCAATTCCGGTGCACACGTGTGGCCCATCGGCAGGCGGGTGAGTTCCCACCAATCGCCTGCGTCGTCCTGGAAGCGAAAGGCATCCCGGGCCCCCCGCGGAACTTCTACGCCGTAAAAACCGCAGCGGAGGTCGCGTGTCGAGCCACACTCCGCGTGCACCGCGTCGAGGTACGTGCTGACGTGCTTCAGCGGTACCTGGGCCTCGTAGCCATCCGCCTCGATCGCGTCGTTCGCCTCGTGCGTCCACAAAATAAAACGTTGGCGCAGAGCGCCTTCCTTTTCCTCCACCACAGTGAAGGGGACGTTGACCGACCTACCCGGGCCGCTAGCCCGTTGCGCAATGCCGTTCAACTCCAGCTCCTCCGCATGCTTCGCTTGCAGCCGCGAAACCCGTCGAGAAGAAGACGGCCGCAATTTCGCCACATCGAACGTCCGCCGCCACGTCTCATCGAACCTGGCCCGCGTCGTCTCGTTCATACGCCCACGCAACAGCCCCACGTTCATGGGTCGCACGTTGTCGACGTGCAACGGCGAAGCCTTCTCGTCCTCCGTCTTCGGTAGGCGCGTCTGTTTGCCGCGCTTGAACACCGAGTGGTGCTGCCGCATGAATTGTCTCGGATCATCGTGGCCCCGCTTCCGGCCCTTCACAGGTGTTCGGTCACCTCCGCCGTCCTCAACACGCGCGCCAGTGCCACCACATCCGATGTGTACCGCACCGTCATTTGCGCCAACGTCGGGTCGACGTTGTCGGTGGTGTGTTTCGCCAAGCGCGAAATCAGGTGCTCGGGAAACGGAGCTCCCGCCGCTTTCGCGCACACGAGGTGGTCGACCGCCCCTCGTTTGATACTGTGTGCCGAGTACCGGCACATCCGCGGTTCGCGCGCCCACATCCCGTCGAGCTGCGACGTTGTCACCGGCGTCAGCGGGCTGAAATTCCCCGCGCCACGTACCAACGCCGCGATCTCCTCCGTCAACGCCCCGCGAATCACTGCTGTCTTGCTCAGACAATACGGGTTTCTGGAACGCCCCTTCGGAAGCGTTCCCCAGTCGATGATCACCTCCGTGGTGCTCACCAGCACAAAACACGGGCGCGTCAACAGTCTCACCTCCGCCCAGCGCGACGCCGTCTTCCACGCCACGAACGCTGCCAAACGCAGGTGCGGCACCTGCCGCCTCGCCCACGAAATCAGCGTCTCCCTCGGGATACCCTCCGCCTGGGACAGGGGGATAGACGCCCCATCCCCACGAAGCACCGACGCCAGCACCTTCAACGGCTTGCTGTCCACCCCCATATGGCCAAAAACTGCCGAAAGGAGGCGGGAATACCCCAACATCCCCTGGGGTTCCACTGACGTTGCCACAACAAAAAGCACAGCCACATCCGGGTTGAGGCCCAGTCCACGCCCACTGGCCCACGCCTGGAACCGGCGCCACATATTGCGCCGGTCGTCCACCGTAGAACTCGCCCATGCCCGACCAACTGCCTGCTGCAAACGGCGGTGCGCCTCCGCCACCGACACCCCATTCTCCTTGTGTCTCGCCGCAAGAGCCCGGGAAATCCCCACGCCTGTCTTCGACGCAACCAACTCGTGGATCGCCTGCCCGATGACTGAGGCTGCGCGCGCCGACGGTTTCAGCACGTCTGCTACCCCGAGCGAGGATGCGGGAAACTGCGAAGAGTTGGTTCTCCCGCTCTCGCGTGAAGGGCCGGTGGTCGGGTTCTGATCGGACCGGTCGCTCGGGAGAAGATGGTCCGCGTCTAGGGCGCGCCGAACGGCCGCCAAAACCGTCTCGGTCTCCACTTCGAGAGGAACTCTGTGGTTGGTGCGGGGAGGGGCCGGCGGCACCGTGACTGCCGCGGGGGTGGGAGGATTGAATAAAAGAGGGGGAGGAAGAATAACTGGCCGTGCAGGGGTAGCCCCGCTTACTTGCCGGGGGAACGCCAGTCACTTCCCCCCGTAACCGTTTCCCTGACCATACCAAGACTTGCCCCCTTTTCCGCCTTTGCCTTTCTTCCAAGCAGGCGTCGCGTTCCACTTTGGCGTCCTGTTCTTCTCCTTCTCCAGGTCCCCTTTGACCTTCGCCATCAACCGCTCGACCAAGTCGCCGGACTCGGCTTCCATTTCCCGTAGCATCCGGGACCGCGGGACCTTCTCCACGCACCATCCGTAGTTGAGGCGGACATCCAGCAACAGCTCGTTGCCCAGCCGGACCAGCTCTTCGTTGGCCGACCACCCCGCCGACCCGGCTGCGACCCCAAGGATCCACGTCTTCAGCTTCTCGAAGCTCGCCTTCAAGAACGCGCCCCCCGGGGCTCCGACGTACCCAGCCACGTACTCCGAATGGAGGTCGCGAACAAGCCCGTGCGGGTCGGACGCCGCAACATCCGCCCACTCGCGGACATCCTTCAGACTGTACCGCACGGGCAGCGCGTAATGTGCTGCCGCCCCCTCAAAGGCAGCAGCCGACAGGTTGGCCGCCGGTAGCCCCGAAAGCCGTCCGTGTAGCGAGGCGATCTCCGCCTTCTGCTGCTCCACCACTGCGTACAGGTCCTTGACCAACGCGGCTAGGCCCCCGCTCGCGTCCACGGACGCCCCAGCAACAGGGGGCGGAGGGAGAACCGGTGGCGCCACCGGCTCAATGGGATCGGCCTCGGCGTCCCTCCGCTCCGCCTCGGCCCACATGCGGCACGCGGGCACGCCTTCCTTCCAGCATCCACTCGCCTTCATCACGCGTCGAAACAATGGGCCGTTCGTGACCCCGACCTCCGCCAGCACAGCAATGAGCTTCCAAGGCTCCCAGGACTCTACGAAGCCTAAGCCCTCCGAGGCAGCCGCAAACTCGAAAACTTCGCACGCAACCTTGCGCGCCAACGCAACGGCGTCTCCGGCACCCCCAAAGAAGAACACGGCCCACCTCTCTAACTCCGGCAGGTTCACGGTGCGGCGAGGAAGGACGGGTCCTACCGCATCTTCGAACGCACTGCGGATATCCGCCGGCACCGCGAACGTGGTGTATCCACGTGGTGGAGCAGCAGAAGGCGGAGATCGCCTCGCTACACGGACGGCTTTCGGGGCTACCGGCGGCCAACCTGTCGGCTGCTGCCTTTGAGGGGGCGGCAGCACAGTACGCGCTGCCCGTGCGGTACAGTCTGAAGGATGTCCGCGAGTGGGCGGATGTTGCGGCGTCCGACCCGCACGGGCTTGTTCGCGACCTGCATTCGGAGTACGTGGCTGGGTACGTCGGAGCCCCGGGGGGCGCGTTCTTGAAGGCGAGCTTCGAGAAGCTGAAGACGTGGATCCTTGGGGTCGCAGCCGGGTCGGCGGGGTGGTCGGCCAACGAAGAGCTGGTCCGGCTGGGCAACGAGCTGTTGCTGGATGTCCGCCTCAACTACGGTTGGTGCGTGGAGAAGGTCCCGCGGTCCCGGATGCTACGGGAAATGGAAGCCGAGTCCGGCGACTTGGTCGAGCGGTTGATGGCGAAGGTCAAAGGGGACCTGGAGAAGGAGAAGAACAGGACGCCAAAGTGGAACGCGACGCCTGCTTGGAAGAAAGGCAAAGGCGGAAAAGGGGGCAAGTCTTGGTATGGTCAGGGAAACGGTTACGGGGGGAAGTGACTGGCGTTCCCCCGGCAAGTAAGCGGGGCTACCCCTGCACGGCCAGTTATTCTTCCTCCCCCTCTTTTAAGCAATCCTCCCACC
Organism: Diplonema papillatum; assembly: GCA_030068145.1. NCBI lineage: Eukaryota > Euglenozoa > Diplonemea > Diplonemida > Diplonemidae > Diplonema > Diplonema papillatum. Next base: position 75,693 of record JAPJBO010000234.1, on the reverse strand, counting down.
CCCGCGGCAGTCACGGTGCCGCCGGCCCCTCCCCTCACCAACCACAGACTTCCTCTCGAAGTGGAGACCGAGATGGTTTTGGCGGCCGTTCGGCGCGCCCTAGACGCGGACCATCTTCTCCCGAGCGACCGGTCCGATCAGAACCCGACCACCGGCCTTTCACGCGAGAGCGGGAGAACCAACTCTTCGCAGTTTCCCGCATCCTCGCTCGGGGTAGCAGACGTGCTGAAACCGTCGGCGCGCGCAGCCTCAGTCATCGGGCAGGCGATCCACGAGTTGGTTGCGTCGAAGGCGGGCGTGGGGATTTCCCGGGCTCTTGCGGCGAGACACAAGGAGAATGGGGTGTCGGTGGCGGAGGCGCACCGCCGTTTGCAGCAGGCAGTTGGTCGGGCATGGGCGAGTTCTACGGTGGACGACCGGCGCAATATGTGGCGCCGGTTCCAGGCGTGGGCCAGTGGGCGTGGACTGGGCCTCAACCCGGATGTGGCTGTGCTTTTTGTTGTGGCAACGTCAGTGGAACCCCAGGGGATGTTGGGGTATTCCCGCCTCCTTTCGGCAGTTTTTGGCCATATGGGGGTGGACAGCAAGCCGTTGAAGGTGCTGGCGTCGGTGCTTCGTGGGGATGGGGCGTCTATCCCCCTGTCCCAGGCGGAGGGTATCCCGAGGGAGACGCTGATTTCGTGGGCGAGGCGGCAGGTGCCGCACCTGCGTTTGGCAGCGTTCGTGGCGTGGAAGACGGCGTCGCGCTGGGCGGAGGTGAGACTGTTGACGCGCCCGTGTTTTGTGCTGGTGAGCACCACGGAGGTGATCATCGACTGGGGAACGCTTCCGAAGGGGCGTTCCAGAAACCCGTATTGTCTGAGCAAAACAGCAGTGATTCGCGGGGCGTTGACGGAGGAGATCGCGGCGTTGGTACGTGGCGCGGGGAATTTCAGCCCGCTGACGCCGGTGACAACGTCGCAGCTCGACGGGATGTGGGCGCGCGAACCGCGGATGTGCCGGTACTCGGCACACAGTATCAAACGAGGGGCGGTCGACCACCTCGTGTGCGCGAAAGCGGCGGGAGCTCCGTTTCCCGAGCACCTGATTTCGCGCTTGGCGAAACACACCACCGACAACGTCGACCCGACGTTGGCGCAAATGACGGTGCGGTACACATCGGATGTGGTGGCACTGGCGCGCGTGTTGAGGACGGCGGAGGTGACCGAACACCTGTGAAGGGCCGGAAGCGGGGCCACGATGATCCGAGACGGTTCATGCGGCAGCACCACTCGGTGTTCAAGCGCGGCAAACAGACGCGCCTACCAAAGACGGAGGACGAGAAGGCTTCGCCGTTGCACGTCGACAACGTGCGACCCATGAACGTGGGGCTGTTGCGTGGGCGTATGAGCGAGACGACGCGGGCCAGGTTCGATGAGACGTGGCGGCGGACGTTCGATGTGGCGAAATTGCGGCCGTCTTCTTCTCGACGGGTTTCGCGGCTGCAAGCGAAGCATGCGGAGGAGCTGGAGTTGAACGGCATTGCGCAACGGGCTAGCGGCCCGGGTAGGTCGGTCAACGTCCCCTTCACTGTGGTGGAGGAAAAGGAAGGCGCTCTGCGCCAACGTTTTATTTTGTGGACGCACGAGGCGAACGACGCGATCGAGGCGGATGGCTACGAGGCCCAGGTACCGCTGAAGCACGTCAGCACGTACCTCGACGCGGTGCACGCGGAGTGTGGCTCGACACGCGACCTCCGCTGCGGTTTTTACGGCGTAGAAGTTCCGCGGGGGGCACGGGATGCCTTTCGCTTCCAGGACGACGCAGGCGATTGGTGGGAACTCACCCGCCTGCCGATGGGCCACACGTGTGCACCGGAATTGATGCACACGTTGACTTCGACGATCGCCGGGCACCCCGATTTCGTTAAGACGGCGCATGCGGTGCCAGCGGCTGTGACGGTGCACACGTGGGTCGACAACGTGCGTTACGCGGGGTCCCGGAAAGACGTGCTCGAGGCGTCCCGCAAGGTCGACGAATTGGCAGCGCGTTCGAAGGTTACGTGGAAGGACGCCGACACGAGAACCGCCAGCACCCGGTACGAGTTTATCGGGGTGGACTGGGACCACCAGAGCGGGAAGGTCGGCATTTCGGCAAGGTTGTCGAAGAAATTGGCACGGGATCTGGTAGAGGTGCGCAAGGGTGCGATGTCCGCGTCCGGTCTGGAGACGCTGGGTGGTCGGTTGCTGCACGCGTCGGCCATCGTGGGTGTTTTCGTCGGCGAGTTCTACTTCGCCTTGAAGTTTCTTCGCCGGTTGACGAATGCGCTGAACCGGGGCGAGAAGGCCGTCGACCAGACGGTTCGCCTCTCGGGTAGTGTGCAGCGGCTACTCGACGGCTGGGTTCGCGCGGTGTTGGAGAAGCGAAGAATGCCAGTGGCGGCCCGGGTGCCGTCGCTCACCGTGTTTGTGGACGCAAGTCTCGAGGGATGGGGCGGCGTGCTGGTTGACGTCGCCACCAACGCGATCGAAGTTCTGGGCTCGCGGTGGTCCAGGAAAGAAAAGGGCCTTCACATCAACGAGCTGGAGGCCCTTGCATTTGAACTTTGTGTGTCGGCAGTGCCTGACAAGTACGCGGGCGGCACGGTCACCGTCGTGGTCGACAACACGACGGTGCAGGGTGTTGCTCGGAAAGGGGCATGTCTGCGATCGCAGACTTTGAACGATGCCGTGGTGAACGGGCTCACACGCCTGCGCCACATGAACATTTCCTTATCTGTGCGCTGGGTAAAAAGCGCCGGGAATCCTGCTGACCTTCCGTCACGGGTTCCGTTATCGGCAATTTCCGATAAGAATATGGCCGACATGGCACTTGCAGTTAGGCAGTTCCTGACTGGCGATATGGGTTTGGTGGTGTGACCTCCTGGGCTAGCCTGTTTCTCTCACCATTCAGCGGCTATCTCGGGGGGTTACCCCATCGTAAGTGCAATTCGTTTAATTTTCTTCCTTTCGCGTTCATTATCATTGAACTTATCACTGTCACCGAGTGAAGCGCACAAAGCATTCTGTCGATTCATCGTGGGAATGCTAAGCGCGTAACGAACCACTCTCTAGGAAGGTGTTGGGCACCGGATTCAAAGGAATCAGACAACAAAAGTTCCCACCCACCCACACCGGTTTGCTTGTCTTGTTTTTCGTGTCCGCGTTCAGCGCGAGGTCCAGGGGACCTGGGTTCCCGCCCTCCGTCCCCCGTGACCTCCTGGGCTAGCCTGTTTCTCTCACCATTCAGCGGCTATCTCGGGGGGTTACCCCATCGTAAGTGCAATTCGTTTAATTTTCTTCCTTTCGCGTTCATTATCATTGAACTTATCACTGTCACCGAGTGAAGCGCACAAAGCATTCCGCATAGTTGCGCATAGTTGCGCATAGTTGTTTGGGCTTTTCCGCATAGTTGCGCATAGTTGCGCATAGTTGTTTGGGCTGTTCCGCATACTTTGGGGTCGTTCCGCATAGTTGCGCATAGTTGCGCATAGTTGTTTGGGCTTTTCCGCATAGTTGCGCATAGTTGCGCATAGTTGTTTGGGCTGTTCCGCATACTTTGGGGTCGTTCTGCATAGTTGCGCATAGTTGTTTGGGCTTTTCCGCATAGTTTCAGGTTGTTGCGCATAGTTGCGCATAGTTGCGCATAGTTGTTTGGGCTTTTCCGCATAGTTTCAGGTTGTTCCGCATAGGTGCGCATAGTTGCTTGGGCTGTTCCGCATACTTTCGGGTCGTTGCGCATAGTTGCGCATAATGGTTTGGGATGATCTTAACACGGGTCCAAAAAAAAACCTCAAAAAAAAAAAAAATTCCCGCTGCGCGGGGCCAAGAAATCCCCCACAAAAAATGCCCCAAAAAAAATTTTACCCCGCTTCGCGGGGGAAAATTGTTAGGAAATACTCGACGTAGCTGCTTCGACTCCGAATGAAAGGGGGGAGATATAGAGGTAAGGGGCAAATACAATACAAACACAATCTGATTTGTTCTTCGCTTACACCAGTACTACACTAGGTAAAAAAAAGATTTCTCGGGATTTCTGGGGGGTGGGTGGGTACCCCCCCCCCCCCCCCCCTTTTTTCGACGGACAATGTCCGTCGGTATTCCAAAAACGTCATCCCAAAAATATCCAAATGTTCCGCGGAAGGCCGTTTTATCCAAAATATTTCCTATCCAAATATTTTTCCTATCCAAATATTTTCCTATCCAATATTTTTCCGAAGACGGTATATAACAAGTGTTTGCTTGTTATATAACAAGTGATTGCTTGTTATAACAAGTGTTTGGTTGCAATTTCATAAGGAACCTGGGTTTGTACCTACCTACGAGAGAAAGTCACGTGATCTGCAAGACACTAGGCTTTTGGCAAACAAACGGTTGCTGTAAGCACGCTTGGCATTTGCACACCCGAACCGCATTCGGGGTTCTTCTGTGGGTCGAAATTTTGTTTTCTTGTCGTGTGAAAACCCCCAGCCAAACGAGCGTGATTTCGTGTTTTTTGACATTTTCGCCCAAGGCGGTGACCGTACTCCAGGTATTACACATCACCTCCACTGTGGCATGACACCGAATTTACGGCCAAAAATTGCGGAACTGCGTATTTGATGCACCAAAGCCAAAAAAGGAGGGTTTCGGCCTGTTAACGAACGTTAACAAAATCAGGGGGCTTTGCCTATTTCGGGGAGCGAGATTGACTGCGTGTTACCGTTACGCCTTCCTGAAGCCCGAGACTGCAGCACACAACATCTGGCGGGCAGAAAAGCACTCAGGAGACCATAATATCCCACCTAGATGCTCCAGAAAAGTCCAAGGTCCGTACAGTGCACCCAAGAAAGCTGCCATGTTCTAGCAAGAATATTTCCCTTGTCGACTTGGAGCACACAGTGCAACGCAGTGCGGGAGTTCCATCCAGAAACCCTGTTTGCGACTGGGAGCAGTCCATCGTGAATCTCCTTACCGCAGCGGATCCTGTAGCTACCTGTGTCAAAACGTGCCAACCTGTACCTCCCAGTCTGTCCTTCCTTCTCAGCCTCTATCTTCGTCTTCGGGGCATAACCGAACACGGGACCGCTCTGCGCAAGGTAGGGCCATAATAGCGTAGCCCCCTCCCCGCCATGGCCGGCTGCAGGGAAAGTGGTCGCCACAAAGGAAATACCCCGAAACTCCCCGAAACTCCCCGATATTTTTGTCTGGACCAGGTGGAGCCTTGTGTCTTGCAGATCACTGATTTTCTCTCGTAGGTAGGACCCCAGGCTCCTTATAAAATTGCAACCAAACACTTGTTATAACAAGCAATCACTTGTTATATTACAAGCAATCACTTGTTATATAACAAGTGGCACTTGTTATATAACAAGTGATTGTGCATGACAAGTGCGTCGTGTAGTTATGCCATTTACTGGTAGAAATGTGAAAACGGGTTTTTGCCTTGAGGCTTTTCGTGTTATTTTGCAAATGCTTTGAGCTATCTTTGTGTCTGCGCTTTCAGTCGTCTTCTTAACCATAGTTAAGTGCGCAATTGGTGTCAGCCGAAGCTGGTGGAAACAATAAGAATCCCTGGTAAGAATAGTTGACCACTAGTCATGTCAAATCAGTAGTAAGCACTTTTCAGAGTTAAAGTTTTCAGTAGTAATATGACTGGTCAGAACACTGTTTTTCAAGTGACTAGTGCACCGTGTACGTCCACTTGCAGGGAGAATGGCGCTCTGACGTGCATCGCTTCAGGAGGTACGAGCGTTAGCGATGGTGACACAACAATCCGCTTCCCGATGTCGTTGTCGCGACAGAAAACCTCAAAGAGGACATTCGAGTTTCATAGTACGATCCGGGGATCGCCGGCGGTAGTCACGATTCAGGCTGCGTGAACTCAGCACTTGCCCCGTACCTTGTGCTTGCCGACGAAGTTACATCGAGTACCTTGCATCGGGGCGGTCCCGGTTCTCAATGGCGCAGACCCGGGGCTGGAATCCAAGGTGGCTGCGCTATTCGTCCAACAAAGCATCCGACTGGTGTTCAACACGGGGGCGTTCGCTTTTGTTGCACGCAGGCAACTGTGTCGCGTGTTTGCGCGGGGGAAGTGCACGCAAAGAGTGCAGGGTTTCCCACGAGAAGCAATGACTGCTCTGGGGAAAAAGAGCGGTTGCGCTGGAGCCTATGGAGGCCTCCGCAAAGCTGCAGAAGACGAGCCACATGCAGAACTTGAATATATTTAGAGCGGGATGGATCCGCCTAGTTTGTTTTTGACAGCCACCAGACGAGCCCGCTCCTTGTGCCACATACACGTATGCACCTCCACGGCGTCCTCGACCGCTGCACGATAAACGGTTGCTGCGACGCGTCAACAAAGCAGGAGCTCGTGACGGGAGACATATTGCAGACGCTCAACGTTAACTTTTCGGTCAGCGCTGGGGTCAATCAAACCTTCGTTCGAGTGGTCAGGCGCATTGTTCGAACCGCTGGATAATCCGGAAAACTGCGAGTTCGAGTGAGGGCATCCTCGTACGCCGAAGCCCACCAGCAGCGTTGCGCGTGAGTGCTCGCTACACCAGCCTAGAAGGAGCTCGTTGGGAAAAGCAAACCTCTCAGACCTGTTGGACTACTGGATGCACCCCCGAGAAACGCCCCTCAGCTTGTCTCTCCTCGGGCTCAGCTTGTCTCTCCTCGGGTTCAGCTTGTCTCAGCTTGTCTCTCCTCGGGCTCAGCTTGTCTCTCCTCGGGTTCCGCTTGTCTCAGCTTGTCTCTCCTCGGGCTCAGCTTGTCTCTCCTCGGGTTCAGCTTGTCTCAGCTTGTCTCTCCTCGGGCTCAGCTTGTCTCTCCTCGGGCTCAGCTTGTCTCTCCTCGGGTTCCGCTTGTCTCAGCTTGTCTCTCCTCGGGCTCAGCTTGTCTCTCCTCGGGCTCAGCTTGTCTCTCCTCGGGCTCAGCTTGTCTCTCCTCGGGCTCAGCCTGTCTCTCCTCGGGCGCAGCTTGTCTCTCCTCGGGTTCAGCTTGGCCTTTTGGAGACGCCAGACTCCCGATGCAGCAGAATGTTCAAACCTTGAGAAGAAGGCGGAGAAGATGTTGAGCATCGGCAGGCCACGCGGAAAGGTGACAATATACCACCACAACATGGGAACCGCATCCTTTTCACCAGGCCAGAGAACAGCTCGAACAGAGTCGCGGCCTACAACGTATACTTGACACGGCAGCACACACACAAAGATACGGAACCATCTCGTTCACGGCCGGCGACTAAAAAGTGAAATCGACAAATGGAGACTCGTTAGCGCTGGAATTCGAGCCTGAGAGCTAGAAACCTTAACGAAATGAGTGAGAAGACACTCCCGACCACGGAGAACAAGTGTGAACCCGCGGTTCACCTCCACCAACATTTCCACTCTGTGGTTGATGCTGTGGGCAGTAGGAACATTGTACGAAGTTGCACATTCTCCTGGATTGGAATTGCGAGAAGGGAGCTCGCGTAGGAATGCCAGTTCCCCGCAAAACAAATTTTGGGCGGACACTGAAACATTGCTACTCGCATCACTCGTATACGATGTGCAGTTTGTAGTCATCACGGCCCGATTGCAAATGTCTTTGTCAATGATGACCGTCAATCGTGAGGACGGCGTAGGAAGTCGTCGAAAGAATGACTATGCTTTAGAGTTAGAGGTAAAATTCTAAGGGAAAATGTTCTAGTTTACACGAGTCAATCATTGAATTACACGATACGATTGTACGGCCCGTGAAGATGAATATGCATTCTGCTGAAGTGCTCCAGCATCTTGCCTCACTAAACCTCGGGAGTGAAGTGTTCAAATGCGTGTGTTGATGAAGACGGTAATTGATCTGCTCAAGATTTAAAATAAAGATTCGTTCTTCTTGCAGACCACTACTTGAAAATTGGCCTGAGAATCGTGCGCCAGTACCCCATCTCCGAATGGAGCGACGAGCACAAGAGGAGGCCTTTGTGTCAAGGATTTCACCATGCGCCATCACCTTTCCTGACAACATGCAAACTCCATCAGCTGACATCTGATGGGTACAGCATCAGTGGAGCGCGTATCTTCCTAGTGGCCACCGGATGCGACCATGATTTCTGGCTTCAAAATCAGGAAGTCAACGCAAGGTGACTGTCGGGATCTTGTTTCCAAACTCTTAATACAGAAGGGTGGTACGTCGTTTGCGTGAGGTAAGTTTAACCATGCCCCGCCCACCCTTGTTGCCTCACTCTATTTGCATCACGACAGCGAGAACGAAGCGGCGGACGAGGCTTCATTCCTTGGTCATGCCGGCAGGCCAAAGGAACGTTGGGATATGCGTTCACACCAAAGTAACGTGTGGGCGGATCGTGTGTGCGGAATACCGATCTGACCTGCTCTGGCCCGAATTCGGTCTGAACCCCAGAATCCAAGTTCCAGCCCTGCGGCAAGAACCCCCCACAGAAAAATTCAGTCTCAGTAGACCCACCTCAACCCACCCGACTTCTCCTGTTGTAGGCTCGGGGTTATTAACCTTGTACAAGTGTTAGGCATTCGTCGGATATATTAATCTTTTAAGATCTGCGATCTTATACGACAAAAAAAAAAAGAAAAACACAAGCCGAACAGCGACGATGCACCGATAACGATACTCCCTAGGGACCGAGAAGCCTGATGCAAAAAGGCGAAAAGGGAAGAAGTGCAAGGAAATGGGGCGCCTGAATCAACGGGATCAAGGTCCTGCTGGCGAAGATTGGAACCATGCTGGGGGCATGAGGGGGAAAGGCACCCGACCACGAAGAGAGGCCGCGAGTGCTCCGTACCCGTGGAGTACTCGGACGAAGAGGGGGAACACGAGGACACCAAGAAGCAACTACGCGAGGAGGCTGTTCCCAGGCCCGCCAAACATCGAATCAAACCTCCAGGCGATCCCGCCCCCAAAAAAGCCAGGAAACGCCGAAACGGACGAAGTTAGGCGACGACAATCCAGAACCTGGAACCCCGCTGGATTGATTCAAACTCCATCCTCAGCTGCATCCCCCACGATTTCTCCCTCGCCGCGGCCTACGGTTCAACAAAAACCGGAGAAAACCCCTCCCCCCCAACTGTTCTACACTTGCCAACGAGGAGACCCAGCACCCCTTCGGCGCATGAACATAAGTGCAGGAGAAGGGGTAGGGGTGATAAAATCTTAGTTTGATGTTTTGGCGCACTCGGGGCGACTCCGTCGTCCGCCTCCTGCGGCCACTCGTCCTCCAGCAAGCCGCAAGAGGCCATCGCCGATCACGCCCAGGGCCTCGCCCGAGACCGCGCTGCGTGCGCGCGCACAACGACGACGGCGCGCCGGTCTCGATGACGGCGGCGTTGGCCTCGCCGGCCAGAACACGACGCACCCACCCGGCCCCGCCCGGCCCTCTTCGATGGCAGGCCCCGACTCGGGCCCTTTTTCTGGTTCTGACTCTGGTTCCGACCCTCCACGGGTCACACAACGATCGCGCCCACCCGGCCCCGCCCGGCCCTCTTCGATGGCAGGCCCCGACTCGGGCCCTTTTTCTGGTTCTGACTCTGGTTCCGACCCTCCACGGGTCACACAACGATCGCGCCCACCCGGCCCCGCTCTTCGATGGCAGGCTCTGACTCGGGCCATTATTCTGATTCTGATTCTGATTCTGACTGTGGTTCTGGTGAACACGGACTTGGCATACGGTCTCTGCGCCCACCACGGGTCACACAACGATCGCGCCCACCCGGCCCCGCCCGGCCCTCTTCGATGGCAGGCCCCGACTCGGGCCCTTTTTCTGGTTCTGACTCTGGTTCCGACCCTCCACGGGTCACACAACGATCGCGCCCACGCGGCCCCGCTCTTCGATGGCAGGCTCTGACTCGGGCCATTATCCTGATTCTGATTCTGATTCTGACTGTGGTTCTGACTTGGCATACGGTCTCTGCGCCCACCACGGGTCACACAACGATCGCGCCCACCCGGCCCCGCCCGGCCCTCTTCGATGCCGATGGGCACGCCGAGATGCGGAGGCCGCGAGTCGCCGGGAAGAGCCGGCGGGAGGACCCGATCGTCGTGCGACCCGTGGTGGGCGCAGTGACCGGATGCCAAGTCCGTGTTCACCAGAACCACAGTCAGAATCAGAATCATGGTCCGAGTCAGAGCCTGCCGGAAACGGGAAAGCGAAGATTCCGATTCCTTTCCGGATTGCGAACTCGCAAAAAAACTTAGCAACAGTTGCAACCGACAAGGGTTGCACCACGACGAAGGCGCGGAAAAAGTGACCCTTCTGGAGTCGCGTAGCGAAACGCTGGCATCGTGTGGTACTCATTTTGCATGCAAATGACTCCCCACTAACGCAACACGAAGCGCACGACAGAGTGTGAATAAAGAGGAAATAAAGTACAGGAATAAATCCTTACGGGTGTGTCGGTTGTAGAACAACCGCGCATCCAAACTCTTCCGCGACTTTAAGTCCAAGCACCCGGAAGGAGGCACGTCGAAAACTCTCTTTGCTCACTGGATGCAGATAACTAATACTGGTCTGTATTGGGGCGTTGTCGGCATGAAACTGATGTCTCATGCCAACAACGTCTCTCTCCAGGCTAAAGACTCTGGCTGGGCTCGCGGTGTCCCGCGCTTTTATCTGCATTCCTTCGTCCTTGTCGGTGGTAGCGTGTCCGGCCTCTGCTGCTTCTTGTACCGGCAGCGGCGCGGTCCTCTCTAGGGCTTGCTCACTACACGTCTTTGCGTGTGCTACTCCGCCTTAAACCATCCGGGCAGCATTTTCTCCTCGCTCAAGTCTCGCAGGGGCGGAGCGCCAAAGCAACGCGCAGGAGAACGCAGTGGGAACAGTGCCATCGGGAGCGAAACCCGATATGTACCCGAAGACGGGACACGCCCCCTCCTCCCCGGTTGGGAGAACGGCGGGCAAAGGCATAAAACAGCGGCTAGATTGTGCGATGGGCAGTCTCGGAGCGGATTGAACCGCCGACCGTGCGAATGTGCAGCCGCCTCTGGCGGTCGACAGTCTTTTCCTCGGAAAAAGGGCCGGAGCGCTTGCGCGGCACAGAAAATTTTCGTTCGGGCAATACGCCAGACGAAAGATGACACGCCGGCCGTGAGAACGGGCTCCCAGCAGAAACGAAACGTGTTCGGCTAGATAGCCATGAAGCAGACACGGCAAAATGCTTGCACCGTGCAGAGGAATTTGCAGAAGCACAAGCGTTCGCGTCGATCTTTCGTGGTTTTCTGGCCGCCGCTGGAGCAGCAGTCCGCGCCCTCAACTCGCAAAGGGGAGAAATCTGAGTGAGATGTTTAGCCAGAACACATGTTTCTCATGCATGTTTTATGCTAACACCACGACCTTTTCGGAAGAAGATGTGGAAGGAGCAGCGCGATACGATCTCCGTCACGGCTCACGACTCATATAAAGTGCAGCAGCGCCCCAGTGAGGTCAGCATTTTAGAACGCTCCCATTTTGGTGTGCAGTCGCGCGCGTACTCTTTTCGGACAGTGATGTCTCTCTATCCGTCGAACATCTGGCGCCTCGCCTGTGTGCATGTATTCAGTACGGTGTGTTTTTTAGAGTGCAAGTTTTTAAGGGGAGTAAGAATAGAGTATCTATTTGGTTCCAGAAAGTAGCCAGTCTAACCTACTAACTAAGCCTGAGGTACGTAGTTCAAGAGTTAACATGCAAGTTTCCCTTTCTACTTTCTCCTACTCTCGCGGTATGCGGGTTTTCACTTTGCAAGAGGCCTCTTGCGGGCTTGCAGGTCGAGACGAGGATGCGGGTCAAAGCTCTGTGCCTGCCTATCCTTCAAGACTCCTTGCTCATTCTGATGCTACCTCCCGCCTAATTCGCACGTTTCTGTTCTCTCTTTCTCGAGATGAGAGGGTACAACCGAGTACCTAGAACGGGCCAACACCATCATGGGACACAATATTTTCCCTATTCACACACGCTTGCACAGCTCTCTTCCGCAACCGTCTGACAACGTTGCCGCGCAAAAATGAACACGCCAGGCATCCAAAACACTGCAAACTCAAAACCCCGTGTCACGGGATTTTGCAACAGGATTCGTCGTGGAAATCTCCCGAGGCCCCCCGTTTTCCCCCGTCGGGGGATTTTGCAACAGGATTTCGTCGTGGAAATCTCCCGTGGCCCCCCCCGTTTTCCCCCGTCGGGGGCTGAGCCCGGAACCCCCCGTCGCAATCCCTATCGGGGGTTACACGTATGATTTGTGGTCTCGTGCGGTGCCGCTAGTTGCTGAGGACCTCAAGAAATACTCGTTGCGGTAGTGGTATTCGAGTATTTCCCGCAAAAACGCTGTTGCAAAGAAAATGAAAAAAGGAAAGCGCCCTTAGAAAGAAAAAAGATCCTGTTTAGCAGCGGCTGCCAAACATCCCGTGACACCGCGCAAGGTGGTAAAACGCTCGTTTGTTTTCTTTTCGATTGCTTTTGACGATTGAAACAATACAACTACGAAGTGGGTCTTTTTTGTTGAACGCTACGCCCGCCGCTGAGCCCAGATTCACCTGTGTTTCGTGTGGGCTACAGCACATTTACCTCCTTCGATCTTTTGCAGCTGGCAGCCTCCTCAAGTATTTCCTACAAAGCAGGTGCTTTGTTTGTGCGCAGTTCCTTCAAACCTGTTTTGTTCATCTGACGGGAGTGAGGATAGTACGCTGCCATCGATCTGCTTTTGTTCTTGACAAATTGCATTTGTTAGACACAAAAATACTCGAGGGACTGCCTTGGGCTCATTTCGAAGGAAGCTAGAGGGCGAGAAAACAATACAACTACAAAGTGGGTCTTTTTTGCTGAACGATTACGCAAAGTACAAAAAGTAATGAACCTCACATACCACAAGTAGCGCGACATCTTCGTCCCGCTTCAGCCTCTTTTCCAACTCTTCAAGACCAGGTATCGATGCCTCCAGGCACGGCCAATACGGAAGAAGAACCCTGCGAAGATTGCAGTGATAGAGAGGTTAGAGAATCGTGGTGCAAAACACGGGGGGCGATTGCAAAAAGAACGCACGTGGAAGTGTCTGCGTGCGCAACATCGCACCTGGTCTTACCTGCACCGTGTTTCGGTCCCGAAGCCACGGACACATACGGCGGGCGGCGTCTCGAACGCCACGGGGCAGGACGTCTTCTGCGGCCGGTCGTTCTGCGAGGTGACGCGGATCTACGACCAGTCGCCCCGGGGAAACCACCTCCACAAGGCGGGGGCGGCGGGAACGTGCCGAAGCCGGACAAGGGAGTTAACGCCACGAGCTACGCGACCACTCTCAACGGGCGCCCGGTCTACGGCGCGCACTTCGAAACTGCCATGGGCCACCATCAGCGGAACCTGTGTGTTTCAGACAGGACAGCGGTGTGCGTCTGGTTCGTCCAGCGGCTGTGTTCGTAGCTCGCCACAACCCCGTGCTACCGGAGCACAGGTAAATCCGCCTCGCGGAGAAATGCCCCTGCGACCGTGCCTGGGCAATTCTAACTAGGTCCCGCTCTACTTGCGCCGGAACGCACCTACTTGTCATCATTTAGGTCGGCAATCTGCGAAGTAAACTGTTCAGCGCAAGCGCCAAGCCCCAAGGTGCGCCAAGCCTTGATGCTTTAGTTTGGGAAATCGGTAGCCACTTGACCCGTAGGCCCGTGGCTCTGCAGTACCGCCGAACACGTGAAGCTTGGCTCCCGTGTAGCAGGCTTTTTCCCTGGTGCTCATACAAAAAGAAAACGGTTGGTGCAACACCCCTTGGGAAAAGGCGGAAAAAGGACCGGAGGCGTACCTGCAGACGTCGACGAGCACCGCCGGCGACGACGCCGGCATCCCGGCGTACGCGTCGCCCGCCGGCGGCCCGCCGCTGCCGGCGGGCGAGACGGGGCTTCGCGGCGACCCGCCGCCGCCGCCGCCGCCGGGCGCGGTCGTGGAGTTGAGCGTCGACGAGAACGACGCCGCCCGCGACGACAGCGCCGGCGGCTCGTCGCCGCCGGCGCCGCCGCCGCCGGCCGGCAGGTGGGCCAGGACCGCGAGCAGCACCGCCGAGGCGCACGCGCAGAGCGCGTCGATCGAGTAGCCGCCCTCGAGGGCGAACACGACCCTGCCCCGCGCCAGCCCCAGCAGCTGCCGGGCCATCCGCGCAAACCCGTCGGCCGACACGTTGCACATGCCCAGCGGGTCGCCGGCCGCCGCGTCGAACCCCGCCGAAACGAGCACCAGATCCGGGTTGAACCCCCGCGCCACCGGCAGCACGACCGCGTCGAAGGCCAGCTGGTACTCCTTGTCGCCCACCCCGGGCTCCCGCCACGGGATGTTCACGTTGAACCCCGCCCCTTTCCCATCCCCGACCTCACTCAGCATGCCGGTCCCCGGGTAGAAGTTGCCTCCGGCGCGCACGTGAAGCGAGATGTACAAAACAGCCGGGTTGCCGTAGAACGCCTGCTGGATGCCGTTCCCGTGGTGGATGTCCCAGTCCAGGACCAGCACCCGCGACACGCCGGCATTCGCCCGCAGCGCAGCCATCGCTGCGAGCGCGACGTTATTGAAGAGGCAGAACCCCATGCCCCGGTCCCTCTCTGCATGGTGGCCTGGAGGCCGCACGATGGCTACGCCTGGCCTGCCTGTTGCGAGCACTCGCGTCGTGACGTCGATAACGCACCCCACAGCAACCCGGGCGGCGATGGGGGTTCCCTCCGTGAGGGGAGTGGTTGCCGCGTTGGTTGGGTCGTCGACGGCCGCCGGATCTCGCGCCATCACTCTTTCGAAGTGCGCCGGCGTGTGGAACGCGAGGATTTCGTCCTTATCGGCCACCCTTCCCTCCACCCGCGCGCACTGCTCGACGATCCCCTCCGCCTCCAAATGCTCCCACAGGCATCTGCACCTGTCCGGCCGCTCGGGAAGGGTCAGGATGTCCGGCGCAGGTCCTTCGGACTCCCCGTGGGCGACCATGCGCGGGTCCCACCCCAGCGAGACGCGGGGCGCCGGTTCGAGCGCCTTGCCGTCCCTCCACACGCGGTGCCCGCCGCCGGCTTCGAGCTCGTAGCGGTTCCAGCAGCTCATCTCCTTGACCACGCGGTACCACTGGTCCTTCACCAGGACCACGTCGCCGACGCCGACCTTCGCGCCGCCCCCGCTTTTTTCGCGGAACCCGCCGTCGCCCGCCTTCCGGCCGCCCGCCGGCGACAGGGGAGAAGCGGGCGGCTCGGGCGAGGCCCTGCCGCGGGGCGAGGCCGGGAGGGGCGTCGTGGACGGGGGGTGGGGCAGGTTGTGGCTGACCGAGTGGCCGTTGAGGAACGCCGCGAGCGCTTCGGACAGCGGCGGGGCCAGGTCGACGCCGGCGCCGGCGACGTCGGTGCGGGGGAACCACAGCGTGCGCGACCCGGGCAGGTACTTCACGGCACGGATCGTGCCGCCGTCGCAGCCCTCCTTCTGCACCCCGCCGCCCGCCAGCCCCACCAGCGTGATCGTGCCCCCATCCGCGAGCGGAAGGGTCACCTTCTCCGGGGACATGCCGTAGACAACATGAAGGTTGTCGACGTGCGTGTCCTCTTTTCTTTTTGTGTATGAGCACCTGATTCGTTGGAAATAATCTCAAAGGAGGAGAAATGTGCTGTATCCCACACGAAACACAGGTAGGTTTGGGTTAGGGTGGGCTGGTGCCCATTACAGCACGGTTTTGTTAGATTTGCCCATTACAGCACGGTCTTCCTTAGATTTGCCCATTCGGTGTTTTCGAGTGCCCATTACAGCACGGTTTTCTTAGATTTGCCCATTCGGTGCCTCAAAAAGTGTCACTCGTGGGATTGGCTTTTTTTGAACCCGAAAAAGTGTCACATGCAGGACTCGAACTCACGACCTTCAGACCTTCCTCTGCGTTGTGCGGTGACATCCACATTTTGGACGATGGACAATGGGCTGTCACCGGGCATAGCTGTCAGCCACATTGTGGCCCATTTGACCACAAAGTAGCCACAACCTTGTGGCTACCTTTGTGGCCAGGTGGACACCTTCAGTCAGTCAGAAGTTCAGATGAGGTTAACGGGTTTTAGGGCCAGCATTTGGGCCAGCTGCTACGCCGTTTCCGGCTGAAATTCTGCTGGACCACGTCGCCGGCCAAGACTGAAAGAAAATGGCAGTTGTTGTCAACATTCATCCAAAATTCCGGGCCAAATCATCCCAATGTCACCTTCGTAGTGGCCGCACGCTTCGCGTGTTCCGCGCACTTTTCGACGATGTAGTGACACACTGCAGGCGCAGCGACGCATTCCGTTCGCATCCCGCATCCACCCGAATGATGAGAGTCCGAATCAGCTACCAGCTCAGCTGGAACTGTCAATTTCATCTCTGAAATCTTTCTCCCTACAACACACAGGAACGTGTGCACAAGGTCAAACAGCTTAGGTTTTAGGTTCAAGTTTTGGGTTCTTTTGGTTCCCGGTTTTGGCACCATTTGGGTCCAAGTTTTGGGTCCTTTCAAGTTGCGGCCCCTTCGCCAGGCTGACGTTGCACGCATTTTCTGCGGAGCAAAAACTCTCGCCATTTTCACCGCCCCCTGCCAGCTTCGACCATACCTTTTCTTTGCAGCTTTCTAGTATGATTCAAATCGGACTGGCTGCTGTGGTACTTTACCGCTCTCTGCAGCGGTCTCGAGGTCGCTGGTTCTGAAGAGGCTATCGGACAGAAATCGTAAGAAGAAGTGGAAGTTGTACTACAAAACTGTAGAACGGGTCTGTCACCCGCGCGAAGTGAATTATGCACGAATCTGTGCATAATTCCTACTACTACCGGGACAAGCGGGTCGGCCGCGGGACCACCGAACGGTGAACGTGCAAGCAACATGGACGGACGGCGCCTTGCTCCCAGCGGAAGCGCGACGCGCGACGCGACGACGAGCAAGCAGGGGGAAGCGCCCGCAAGAAGCCGAGGCCGCAGCAGCCGCCTGCGAACGAGAAGCAGGTGGCCGCCCACGAACCCACTGTTACCCAGCTCGTCTCCGCCGCGGCTCTGTCCGCGGCTCCGAAGCGGAGCCGCGGAGACGAGCAGGTGAAACAAAACACAGGGGAGTCGAGATCTCGGCCGCGGGGACAGTGGGAGAAAAGGAAGTGCGCCGAATCATCTGGTGGTTCCTCGAGCTCGTCGTCAAACTGCACATCGGGACGTGAAGCGCGCACCGGAGACAAACAGTACGCGGGGCAATAAGCGACCGTGCAGTCTTCACAGGCATCGTCACAGATTGCCTACTACTACAGAGGTTTAGTAAACCGTTTACCGCCAATGAGTGCCGCACCAGGATAGGTGTAGCAGCTCCGTCCAAAAACCCCATTTGAAGTTGTGTCCGCCAGTCGGTTTGTGGCTACTTTGTGCCCGCCACAAAACGAGCCAAGGTTTGTGGCTACTTTGTGGTTAGATGGCCCAAAATGCGGCTGACAGCTATGCCCAGTGACAGCCCATTGTCCGTCGTCCAAAATGTGGGTGTCACAGCCACAATGCAGCGGAAGGTCTGAAGGTCGTGAGTTCGAGTCCTGCATGCGGCACTTTTTCGGGGACGAACCCTGCAAGTGACACTTTTTGAGGCACCGAATGGGCAAATCTAAGAAAACCGTGCTGTAATGGGCACTCGAAAACACCGAATGGGCAAATCTAAGAAAACCGTGCTGTAATGGGCAAATCTAACAAAACCGTGCTGTAATGGGCACCAGCCCGGGTTAGGGTAGCCTCCTTTGAAATAAGCACAAGTACTCTATGGCCCGGATCGTCCGCCCATCCGAGTGGCCGTTGAGCAACGCCGCGAGCGCTTCGGACAGCGGCGGGGCCAGGTCGACGCCGGCACCGGCGATGTCGGTGCGGGGGAACCACAGCGTGCGCGACCCGGGCAGGTTTTTCACGGCACGGATCGTGCCGCCGTCGCAGCCCTCCTTCTGCACCCCGCAGCCCACGAAACACAGGTGAATACTGGGGTTAGTGGCGTTCAACAAAAAAAAACTTTGTCGTTGTACTGTTTCGTCTCTAGCCTCCTTCGAAATAAGCACAGGTACTTCACGCCCGCCAGCCCCACCAGCGTGATCCCCGTCCGCGAGCGGAAGGGTCACCTTCTCCGGGGACAAGCCGCAGACACCATGAAGGTTGTCGACGCGTGCGTGTCCTCTTCGTTTTGTAGCAGAACCTGTTTTGTAGGAGATACTTGAGGAGGCTGCGAGAAATCTCAAAGGAGTTGAGCGACATGATGCAAGTAGGGGCGCAAATATACTCAGCGAAGAACCTATTGGCTACGACAACTAAATGTTCCGACTGCAGAGAAGCTGGGCTTGAAGGCGGTTTGAGGCGCTCAGTCTGCATCGGCCTTCGGATGTCCTTCATTTCGAGAGTGAAAGTTCGTTGAGATTCCGGGATTTTAGGGTCTTTTTTTTGACACTTGTCATACCGGAGAAAAGTGAACGGAGTGCAAAGAGGGACGGGAATGAACTGGGAGAGGGAGAGCGACGGGAGCCGCTGAGGCAAACAACGGACGCTGTTGAGGCGTGGCATCGCAGTATGAGAGACGCCTGCGTCACCTATAGGTTAGAGGGGGAAGAGGGTGCGAAATTGCGTTCGTCAGTCTTTTTGTTTTCTTCGAAGTTGCAGCGGGCGACGGTCCACAAGAACTCCGTAATGGGGCTCTTTCCTTTTCGTTTCTGATAGTTCTCAGCTTGTGCAAGCCTCATCGGCTTTTGATTCGTCCTGCAGTTTGGCGTAGGTGTTGGCCGAAGTGTTCTGGGCGGCGTTCTTCGTCGCATTCCCCGCGTCCTTCGCGGTGTCGCCCATTGTTTTCTCCGACTCCGGCTTCGCACCGTCCTTCACCGACTGCCAGTTGGCCTTGTCACCCAGCGTCTTGTCCGACGCTGGCTTCGTCTTATCGTGCGTTTGGTCCGCCCCTTCCTTCTCGGCATCGCGCCGGTGCACAGCGCCGTCCCGCAGTTTTTCCGCCATCGTCTTCTCCGACGCTGGCTTCGTCTTGTCGTGCGTTTGGTCTGCCTCGTCCTTCGAGGCATCAGTGTGCCGGTGCTCAGCACCATCCCGCAGCCTTTCCGCCATCGTCTTCTCCGACGCTGGCTTCGTGTTGTCGTGCGTTTGGTCTGCTCCTTCCTTCGCGGCATCGTGCCGGTGCGCAGCGCCATCCCGCAGTCTTTCCGCCATCGTCTTCTCGGCCCCCGGCTTCTCCGCGCGATCGCCGGCGGCGCCGCCCGCCTGCTCCGGCGCGGAGACGAAAAGGTTCTGCACGGTCCCGGTGGCTGCCGCGGTTATGCTCATCGTGGCGTCCCACGCGATCTGGACGGTCTCCGACACCTTTCTGATGGCCGCCGCGGCTGTGCTCTTCGTGGCGTCCCACGCGTTCTGGACGGTCTCCCGGACCTGCTCGGTGAAAGTCTTGTGCTCGGTCGCCATTGTTCTTTTCGTGTTTCTTTTGGGGTGGCGTCAGCTGGTGTTCATGTGGTCATGCGTGCAATATCTTTGGGGGTTTCTGGGTGTTATTCAACAGACCCGCACCTGGGTGATCAGTATCGGCTGAATTAGTGATGACTACGACAGGGGATAAATAATAATGGTCTTCGCGTGTACACCGCGTGTAATCGCCGGCGGCGCCGCCCGCTTGCTCCTGCACGGAGACGAAAAGGTTCTGCACGGTCCCGGTAGCCACTGCGGTTGACTACGATAAGAGACAAATAACAATGCTCTTCGTGGCGTCCCACGCGTTCTGGACGGTCTCCTGGACCTGCTCGGTGAAAGTCTTGTGCTCGGTCGTCATTGCTCTTTTAGTATTTCTTCTGGGGTGGCGTAAGCTTAAATATCTATGGGGGTTTCTGGTGTTATTCAACAGGCCCACACCCGGGTGATCAGTATCGGCTGAATTAGTGATGACGACGATAAGAGATAAATAACAATGCTCTTCGCGGCGTCCCACGCGATCTGGACGGTCTCCGGCACCTTTTTGATGGCCGTTTGGATTCCCAAAAAACAGTACAGAAACACGCTGTGAGGGTGCAACCCTGGGATAGCTCGGCTAGAAGGGGCTGACCAGTACTTTCGTTAACTGAGTGTCCGCAAACCCTTCCATTCCTCGGATGAAGCTCCAGCTTGGGGCTGGATGCGAGGAATGGAAGCAGGTGGTCAAGTTCGGGGAACGAACTAAGTTCGATTCCGTTGGTACTAAAAAAAAGTTCGGGGAACGAAGCGGCTGTGCTCTTCGTGGCGTCCCACGCGTTCTGGACGGTCTCCTGGACCTGCTCGGTGAAAATCTTGTGCTCGGTCGTCATTGTTCTTTTAGTGTTTCTTTTGGGGTGGCGTCAGCTGGTGTTCATGTGGTCATGCGTGCAATATCTTTGGGGGTTTCTGGGTGTTATTCAACAGACCCGCACCCGGGTGATCAGTATCGGCTGAATTAGTGATGACTACGACAGGGGATAAGTAATAATGGTCTTCGCGTGTACACCGCGTGTAATCGCCGGCGGCGCCGCCCGCCTGCTCCTGCGCGGAGACGAAAAGGTTCTGCACGGTCCCGGTAACCACTGCGGTTGACTACGATAAGAGACAAATAACAATGCTCTTCGTGGCGTCCCACGCGTTCTGGACGGTCTCCTGGACCTGCTCGGTGAAAGTCTTGTGCTCGGTCGTCATTGCTCTTTTAGTATTTCTTCTGGGGTGGCGTAAGCTTAAATATCTATGGGGGTTTCTGGTGTTATTCAACAGGCCCACACCCGGGTGATCAGTATCGGCTGAATTAGTGATGACGACGATAAGAGATAAATAACAATGCTCTTCGCGGCGTCCCACGCGATCTGGACGGTCTCCGGCACCTTTTTGATGGCCGTTTGGATTCCCAAAAAACAGTACAGAAACACGCTGTGAGGGTGCAACCCTGGGATAGCTCGGCTAGAAGGGGCTGACCAGTACTTTCGTTAACTGAGTGTCCGCAAACCCTTCCATTCCTCGGATGAAGCTCCAGCTTGGGGCTGGATGCGAGGAATGGAAGCAGGTGGTCAAGTTCGGGGAACGAACTAAGTTCGATTCCGTTGTCACTAAAAAAAAGTTCGGGGAACGAAGCGGCTGTGCTCTTCGTGGCGTCCCACGCGTTCTGGACGGTCTCCTGGACCTGCTCGGTGAAAATCTTGTGCTCGGTCTCCATTGTTCTTTTAGTGTTTCTTTTGGGGTGGCGTCAGCTGGTGTTCATGTGGTCATGCGTGCAATATCTTTGGGGGTTTCTGGGTGTTATTCAACAGGCCCGCACCCGGGTGATCAGTATCGGCTGAATTAGTGATGACTACGACAGGGGATAAGTAATAATGGTCTTCGCGTGTACACCGCGTGTAATCGCCGGCGGCGCCGCCCGCCTGCTCCTGCGCGGAGACGAAAAGGTTCTGCACGGTCCCGGTAACCACTGCGGTTGACTACGATAAGAGACAAATAACAATGCTCTTCGTGGCGTCCCACGCGTTCTGGACGGTCTCCTGGACCTGCTCGGTGAAAGTCTTGTGCTCGGTCGTCATTGCTCTTTTAGTATTTCTTCTGGGGTGGCGTAAGCTTAAATATCTATGGGGGTTTCTGGTGTTATTCAACAGGCCCACACCCGGGTGATCAGTATCGGCTGAATTAGTGATGACGACGATAAGAGATAAATAACAATGCTCTTCGCGGCGTCCCACGCGATCTGGACGGTCTCCGGCACCTTTTTGATGGCCGTTTGGATTCCCAAAAAACAGTACAGAAACACGCTGTGAGGGTGCAACCCTGGGATAGCTCGGCTAGAAGGGGCTGACCAGTACTTTCGTTAACTGAGTGTCCGCAAACCCTTCCATTCCTCGGATGAAGCTCCAGCTTGGGGCTGGATGCGAGGAATGGAAGCAGGTGGTCAAGTTCGGGGAACGAACTAAGTTCGATTCCGTTGGTACTAAAAAAAAGTTCGGGGAACGAAGCGGCTGTGCTCTTCGTGGCGTCCCACGCGTTCTGGACGGTCTCCTGGACCTGCTCGGTGAAAATCTTGTGCTCGGTCGTCATTGTTCTTTTAGTGTTTCTTTTGGGGTGGCGTCAGCTGGTGTTCATGTGGTCATGCGTGCAATATCTTTGGGGGTTTCTGGGTGTTATTCAACAGACCCGCACCCGGGTGATCAGTATCGGCTGAATTAGTGATGACTACGACAGGGGATAAGTAATAATGGTCTTCGCGTGTACACCGCGTGTAATCGCCGGCGGCGCCGCCCGCCTGCTCCTGCGCGGAGACGAAAAGGTTCTGCACGGTCCCGGTAACCACTGCGGTTGACTACGATAAGAGACAAATAACAATGCTCTTCGTGGCGTCCCACGCGTTCTGGACGGTCTCCTGGACCTGCTCGGTGAAAGTCTTGTGCTCGGTCGTCATTGCTCTTTTAGTATTTCTTCTGGGGTGGCGTAAGCTTAAATATCTATGGGGGTTTCTGGTGTTATTCAACAGGCCCACACCCGGGTGATCAGTATCGGCTGAATTAGTGATGACGACGATAAGAGATAAATAACAATGCTCTTCGCGGCGTCCCACGCGATCTGGACGGTCTCCGGCACCTTTTTGATGGCCGTTTGGATTCCCAAAAAACAGTACAGAAACACGCTGTGAGGGTGCAACCCTGGGATAGCTCGGCTAGAAGGGGCTGACCAGTACTTTCGTTAACTGAGTGTCCGCAAACCCTTCCATTCCTCGGATGAAGCTCCAGCTTGGGGCTGGATGCGAGGAATGGAAGCAGGTGGTCAAGTTCGGGGAACGAACTAAGTTCGATTCCGTTGGTACTAAAAAAAAGTTCGGGGAACGAAGCGGCTGTGCTCTTCGTGGCGTCCCACGCGTTCTGGACGGTCTCCTGGACCTGCTCGGTGAAAATCTTGTGCTCGGTCGTCATTGTTCTTTTAGTGTTTCTTTTGGGGTGGCGTCAGCTGGTGTTCATGTGGTCATGCGTGCAATATCCTTGGGGGTTTCTGGGTGTTATTCAACAGACCCGCACCCGGGTGATCAGTATCGGCTGAATTAGTGATGACTACGACAGGGGATAAGTAATAATGGTCTTCGCGTGTACACCGCGTGTAATCGCCGGCGGCGCCGCCCGCCTGCTCCTGCGCGGAGACGAAAAGGTTCTGCACGGTCCCGGTAGCCACTGCGGTTGACTACGATAAGAGACAAATAACAATGCTCTTCGTGGCGTCCCACGCGTTCTGGACGGTCTCCTGGACCTGCTCGGTGAAAGTCTTGTGCTCGGTCGTCATTGCTCTTTTAGTATTTCTTCTGGGGTGGCGTAAGCTTAAATATCTATGGGGGTTTCTGGTGTTATTCAACAGGCCCACACCCGGGTGATCAGTATCGGCTGAATTAGTGATGACGACGATAAGAGATAAATAACAATGCTCTTCGCGGCGTCCCACGCGATCTGGACGGTCTCCGGCACCTTTTTGATGGCCGTTTGGATTCCCAAAAAACAGTACAGAAACACGCTGTGAGGGTGCAACCCTGGGATAGCTCGGCTAGAAGGGGCTGACCAGTACTTTCGTTAACTGAGTGTCCGCAAACCCTTCCATTCCTCGGATGAAGCTCCAGCTTGGGGCTGGATGCGAGGAATGGAAGCAGGTGGTCAAGTTCGGGGAACGAACTAAGTTCGATTCCGTTGTCACTAAAAAAAAGTTCGGGGAACGAAGCGGCTGTGCTCTTCGTGGCGTCCCACGCGTTCTGGACGGTCTCCTGGACCTGCTCGGTGAAAATCTTGTGCTCGGTCGTCATTGTTCTTTTAGTGTTTCTTTTGGGGTGGCGTCAGCTGGTGTTCATGTGGTCATGCGTGCAATATCTTTGGGGGTTTCTGGGTGTTATTCAACAGGCCCGCACCCGGGTGATCAGTATCGGCTGAATTAGTGATGACTACGACAGGGGATAAGTAATAATGGTCTTCGCGTGTACACCGCGTGTAATCGCCGGCGGCGCCGCCCGCCTGCTCCTGCGCGGAGACGAAAAGGTTCTGCACGGTCCCGGTAACCACTGCGGTTGACTACGATAAGAGACAAATAACAATGCTCTTCGTGGCGTCCCACGCGTTCTGGACGGTCTCCTGGACCTGCTCGGTGAAAGTCTTGTGCTCGGTCGTCATTGCTCTTTTAGTATTTCTTCTGGGGTGGCGTAAGCTTAAATATCTATGGGGGTTTCTGGTGTTATTCAACAGGCCCACACCCGGGTGATCAGTATCGGCTGAATTAGTGATGACGACGATAAGAGATAAATAACAATGCTCTTCGCGGCGTCCCACGCGATCTGGACGGTCTCCGGCACCTTTTTGATGGCCGTTTGGATTCCCAAAAAACAGTACAGAAACACGCTGTGAGGGTGCAACCCTGGGATAGCTCGGCTAGAAGGGGCTGACCAGTACTTTCGTTAACTGAGTGTCCGCAAACCCTTCCATTCCTCGGATGAAGATCCAGCTTGGGGCTGGATGCGAGGAATGGAAGCAGGTGGTCAAGTTCGGGGAACGAACTAAGTTCGATTCCGTTGGTACTAAAAAAAAGTTCGGGGAACGAAGCGGCTGTGCTCTTCGTGGCGTCCCACGCGTTCTGGACGGTCTCCTGGACCTGCTCGGTGAAAATCTTGTGCTCGGTCGTCATTGTTCTTTTAGTGTTTCTTTTGGGGTGGCGTCAGCTGGTGTTCATGTGGTCATGCGTGCAATATCTTTGGGGGTTTCTGGGTGTTATTCAACAGGCCCGCACCCGGGTGATCAGTATCGGCTGAATTAGTGATGACTACGACAGGGGATAAGTAATAATGGTCTTCGCGTGTACACCGCGTGTAATCGCCGGCGGCGCCGCCCGCCTGCTCCTGCACGGAGACGAAAAGGTTCTGCACGGTCCCGGTGGCTGCCGCGGTTGATGACTACGATAAGAGATAAATAACAATGCTCTTCGCGGCGTCCCACGCGTTCTGGACGGTCTCCTGGACCTGCTCGGTGAAAGTCTTGTGCTCGGTCGTCATTGCTCTTTTAGTGTTTCTTTTGGGGTGGCGAAAGCTGGGTGTTCATGTGTACATGTGTTCATGCGTAAAATAGCTTCGGGGGTTTCTGGGTGATCAGTGTCGGCTGATGAATTTAGTGATGACGACGATGAGGGGCAATCACTATGTTCTTCGCGTGTGCACCGCGGCTTCCCATGTAATCGCCGGCGGCGCGGGCCCGTCGGCTCTTGCCCGGAAACGAAAAGCACGGTCCCGGCCGCCGCGGCTGAGCTCACCGTGGCGTCCCACGCGTTCTGGACGGTCTCCTGGACCTGCTCGGTGAAAGTTTTGTGCTCGGTTGTCATCGCTCTTTTTTTCGAAGTTTTCTCAGCTCATTCCGCGTAAAACCCGTCGTGAATGTGATAATATGATAGGAAACGCGAAGAGATGAGAGGCAGCGATTCTGTCTTGCTGATGGTCTCGGATGTAGCTATCGCTTTCAAAAAAGAGGGGGCAAGAACAGAGTAAAAAAGAAAATGAAAAATAAGACGAACAGAACAGGTGTGCTGCCAGAAACACCCCAAAACAAGAGAAAGACAGAAACACGTAAGAAACCCAAGTCTACGGATCGACAAGAATAGTTGAGTCGCAGCTCTTGACAAAACAGACAGGAAGAGGGTGTTGTACTTCACGATGTGCACAAACTCAAGAGGTCTAGTCAACTATTCCCTGCAGTATTTGTACTTCCAAAAAGAGCTCAGGTGGAGGAAGCTAGATGCATGACGCAAGTGAAAACGCTACGGCTCGTGGTGAAGAGCATCCCACTCCCTCCAACATTTCATGTTCCGGCATAAAAAATAAGAGCTCGTCACTCGCACAACCGCGGCTGATACAAAACTAATGATGATGAAGGTGATGGAAAGAGAGAGTTGTTTTCGTTGAACGCAGTGCCTGATCGGTTTTACGTAAAGCTGGAGTCAGGACGCAAGTGAAAACGCCACGGTTTGCGGCGACGAGCTTCTCATTTCCTCCAACATTTCATGTTTGGTAAAGAGAAAAAGCGACGCGCCGCGCGTCCACTGACCCATCAGGCGTGGAATCTTTGCATCAGCACCGTGAGCCTGATGCGTTGGCAGACAGCTGCCCGTCGCCGCATGCAGCCTGGGAACCGCGTTTCCATACCCCCTCGAAATTGTGCCCCGGCCATCAAAATGTCGCGCGGGCAACCGATTGGCGGCGACAAGGCCAAAATGACAAATCAACGTGGCTAATGCACAGTCCCCATTCGTCACGCCAGGTGCTCAAACGTTGCCAGCGATCGCACGCGAAGTGCGACTGCAGGCGCCGAATGCGCGCCAGCCGTGGGCAATGCGTCACGGGAAAAATGAATGGTGGCGACAAGGGGGAAAAACGACAGCGGTGGGTCTGGCTCGGATTGCGTAGACCGGCCCCCCCGGAAGGTCACGTAGTGTTCCTTGTGTTCAAGATGACACATGATCATAATTTCTGCTAAGTCTTGGTCACACTTGCAGTACTTGTAGTGGAGTGGATACCGTGGTAAGCAGTACCAGCAGCTCTGGCGGGATGCCGCCACCCAGCGTAGGTGTTACGTAGTAGTAACATATCACGGTAGGTAGCTGTATGTACATGTACATGCTACTATGCGTGGGATGACACCACGACATATTGTACTGTGGGGTTCACCACATGCCCTTACCTCCCTTGTAGCCGTAGCGGTTGTAAGGGGTGTACCAGCTTTGCTGGAGGCCGTGGAATGCGCTGAAGCCGCGCGACCGCATACCTGCCAGACGAGGCGCGACTGGTTGCAGGTATGTGGGCATGTTCTCGTAGCCGCCCCACCTCTTGGCAATGAACCACGGCACGTTCGTCCTCTTCAGGGACACCTTCAGGCTCCGCCCGCGGTAGGGCATGAAATTGAATTTCATGGATTTCGCGGCTTCTGCCGCCGTTTCAAACTCAACGTAGGCATACCCTTTGGAGTGGCCGGTCCACTTGTCGCACATGATAGTCACGCGATTGACGGTGCCGATGAGCTCCATCACTTTCGCGAGCTCCCCAGGGGATACTGAATAGTCGACCTGAACGTGTTACTCATTTTTCGACGAAAGCGACAGCTGAACCCCCCCCCGCGCACACCCTCACGACATGAAGAAAGCAGCGGTCCAGGCTACTTAACTACCACGTCATCCATGGTCCCACAAGTGTCCTATAAAAAGGGGGGCCTTTTGTGCGGTTGACAATTTACATCGTTCTCGTGTCTACATTCTGCTTGCCTACTTCTTTCTTCTTTTGCTTTTCCCTCCTCTTCTCGATCTTGATCTTTTTCCCCGTGTTTTTTTCGCGTTTTTGAGTGTACGTTCACCTAGCGATCCGAAGGGTTAAGTCTCCGGGCGACCATTGTCGTAAAGGCTCCTTCGAGGTTCGGAAACTAGTGTGCGTATGGTATCTATCTGCGGTAGTGGCGGTACGTGTGCTTGTGCGTGTGTCTTTGCTGCCTATTGCCGACTATTCGACATATTCTTGTTTGTGCGCACTAGCGGGACTCGCCTGCTTTGGTAAGTTTCATGTAGTACGCTGCCAACTACAAATTCTTAGTACCAACAATGCATTGTTAACACAAGAAAATGCGCACACCTGGCCGACATATACAGAACGCTTGTCGGTCTCCACCTTATTCCGCCAATACTCCTCTGTGGAGCTGTCGACGGGGATGGAGTCGGCGGCATGGGTATCCTACAGGTGAGTGTTGACTGACGGTTCCAATGATTGACCCTAGAAGGCCAGTTTTGACGTGTTGACTCATCGCCCGAACTTTTCTTTCACCCGAACTTTGCTTTGCTTCTCCCGAACTTAGCTTCGTCCGACTTTACTGTTTCCCGAACTTTAACTGCTGCCTCCAGTCTCGCTGGGGCGCCGGTCTTTACCGGCGCAAATGTACTTGCAAGCTCCGACATGGAATCTCCCGAAAACCGTTTTTGATTTCCCTTTCCTTCAGATCACGGATGCCCGGATATACCAGGATACCGGCGGGTTCTACCGCGCGCATCAAACCTGACGTTTGCACGCTAGCCGTGTTCTACTTGCTGCGGAGAGAATTTTTTAGAGTGAAAGTTCGCTTGAAACTCCGGGGTTTTAAAGTCTCCGGGTAACCTGCGTCGTTATGGGAAGATATTCTTTGTCCTCTGAGTGTCGTAACACGAGGTAAGAGGATCGGTGGGTACCTTGGTCGTTGGTCATTGGTGGTTTCGGCCATTGTCCACATACGGTAGTCGCACCAGGTAGCGAGCGTTCCAGGAGTACCTCCAAGACTGGTTGGATGACGGTTCCAATGATTGACCCTAGAAGGCCAGTTTTGACGTGTTGACTCATCGCCCGAACTTTTCTTTCACCCGAACTTTGCTTTGCTTCTCCCGAACTTAGCTTCGTCCGACTTTACTGTTTCCCGAACTTTAACTGCTGCCTCCAGTCTCGCTGGGCGCCGGTCTTTACCGGCGCAAATGTACTTGCAAGCTCCGACATGAAATCTCCCGAAAACCGTTTTTGATTTCCCTTTCCTTCAGATCACGGATGCCCGGATATACCAGGATACCGGCGGGTGCAAGTCGCACCAGGTAGCGAGCGCTCCAGGAGTACCTCCAAGACTGGTTGGATGACGGTTCCAATGATCGACCCCAGAAGGCCAGTTTTGACGCACTTCTTTCAAACTCTGCACACACGCATCAAGAAGGAGAAAAGCCTCGGGCTTTGTTCGAGGCGGTGTTGGGAGAAAAGATCTAGCAAACAACAGCACAGTAGCCTTTTAAGCTGGAGCGGGGTTCGACCCATCCCTGCAGGGATGGCACACATTGCCGAGCACACGATGTGGTTCTGGTTCGTCTGGCGACGTGGTACATGTGGTGCGATTGATTTTCAAAATCCGCAACCGTGGGGGAAACGTTCCCCGCCAGCAAGAGGGGAAACGGGGGGCAGGTTTTTTGAACGCGTACGCCCGCCACTAAACCCAGATTCACCTGTGTTTCGCGTGGGCTAGACAGCACATTTACCTCCTTTGATCATTTGCAGCTGGCAGCCTCCTCAAGTATTTCCTACAAAGCAGGTGCTTATTCAACAAAAAAAACTTAAAGCATGCACATGGTCAAAAACGAAGCTCAGTGCTGGAACCTGTGGAGGGGTGTGGTGGTGGTGATTGAGGGGGGGGGAAAGAAGATCCGTTTACCGCAGCGAGTTGCGTCGTCTCGATCTTGTCGATTTGCTGCTTCAAGGTCCGAATGCGCTCGTCGAGCTGCGCCGACGCGGAGGTGTCCAGCTCGGCCTCCGGGACCGCCTCGTCGTCCATTTTTTATGGCTAGCGAAAAAAAGCGGAGCGGGAAGGGGCGGGGTTCGGGTGTGCGGGCGCGGAGGGTGCCAAGGGTTGGGCGGCGGACAGGGAAACGAAAGGTTGCCCTGGTCCCCTCAGCCTCAACCCCCCCCCCCCCCTTCCCCTCCCCTCCCTCTCCCCCCCCCCCTTTACCCTTTCTCCCCCGCGGGCAGGTGCCACCAGCCGGGTGTCCTTCCCCCCAACCCACGAACCGCGGCCCTCCCACGTAGAGGTCGTAGAGGTACAAAGCTTTGTGCCGGGAGGGGGGGGGTGGGGGGGGTAGGACTATGAAAGGCGCGAGTTGCACGCTTTTGTCGAGAGCCCTGCTGTGGGTTGTGTTTTCTGGTCGACCTTCCACAGCTGAAGGGCTGCCCTCGGGGCAGGGCGGGTCGTTTGTGTTGCCGACAATCAACCGGGGTTGATCCTTCCTATGGGTGGCGGTTCTGCTTTCAACCGATCTCTTTTCCTTTTCCGCTCGCTATTTTTGTTTTTCATTCTTTTCCCGACGAAAAAAGCCTGCCGCACGGGAGCCAAAGCTTCACGTGTTGTGGCGGTACTGCAGAGCCACGGCCTACGGGTCAAGTGGCTACCGGTTTCCCAAACTGAAGCATCAAGGCGTGGCGCACCTTGGGGGTTGGCGCTTGCGCTGAACACAAGCTCGTAGAGACGGTCAACCACAGGGCAGAGCGGACGGGGTTGTAGCCCTGTGCCGCCGTCGACTCAAGCTTTGCAAACTGTGGCTGACCGTCACGTTCCTGGACCCGGAGCGGCCTTTCTCTCATCTCCTCTTCTCCCCAACGTCAGACTGCCCGCCCGAAGGTAGTTGATTTCGTCAGGCAGGGTTTCTCTACCAGCGGAAGTTGTTTGGGGTAGCGCTAATTATTTAGTCGCAAAAGTCAGATTCAAAAAAAGCAAAAATCGGCAGGTAAGGGTACATTAGGATTTCTTTTTGTGTTTTTGTGTTTCCGACGATCCCGGATGGGCGTACAGATCGGTGTCTTTCGACCTTTTGGGCTTGTGGGGTTCAGTGTGTGTCCGTGGGAGCGTTTTGTGTGACCATCGATCCACGTTTTTGCTTCAGAAGCTCTGTTCGTTCCGACATATCCCCAGCTCATGTACCTCGAGGAGCTTCCCGTTCAGTGATTCCACTGCATTCGTCGTGAATTCACCCCAACGTGGTGACACCAGCTGCCGTCCGCCCACGTCAGGCCTTCGCACCGTTTTACCACCTTCCCTGCAAACTCTCTATCGTATTCCTTACGTACATCCTCCCTGTACTGGGCGTCTGTCCGGGCTCCCGCGAGACGAAAGAGAAAAGCAATCTTTTCTTTCGGCCCCCGCCTTCTCAAGACGCCTGTGATACGCCTCGGTGCAACTTTACGCGGAAGGAGCCGAACAACAGATGCACGCGGAAATGAAGGAAGAATACTCACAAACTGAGGCCGTGGAGTTCCTTTTTCTTCTTTTTTTCCTTTAACTTTTTTTTTTTTTTTTTTGCACTTGCACGGCACGCTGCTCGAACGATTCTGTGCTTTCTTCGGGAGTATTTTCTTTCAGAACCAGTGTTCTTTCCGAAAATTTGTGTTTAGAGCATTTTGGGCCGGTATTGTTGGAGAGTGGTCGGTTGACGAGGGGTGGAGGCTGCTGCAGTATCGTGGTGCGGAGTAATCAGATGGGGCAGCGCAGAGAAGTGTACACTGAGCCGGCCCACTGCCGGATAGACTGCTGCAGGCAATTCGATGCACTTCCAGGAAATAAGGGTGCAGTGAGCCGGTCCGTCCCTATCTCTTGAAACTGCATGGAAGTGCTTGCCGCTGTTTATCACGGTCCACCACGGTCTATCAGGTCCATCCCTAGTCCCTAGGGATGGCTGCATCGAATTGCCCGGTGCTGTATTCTTCGGTCTATCACGGTCTATCAAGAGGGGATGGACCGGCTCAGGGTGCAGTGGCTCAATACAGGAGGTGGTTGTGAAGGGGAAAAAGGAAAAGGTGTTTCGGTAGTACCTCATCCTGCTTGTGAGAAGCACATTGAACGGTGCGACTGTGGAATCTGGTAGTGTGAAGGCTTGCAGGACGACGAACGGGCTCAGGGGTTGCCGAGGGCTCAGGGGTTGCCGAGGGCTCAGGGGTTGCCGAGGGCTCAGGGGTTGCCGAGGGCTCAGGGGTTGCCGAGCTCGATGCTGCGGGGGCAACATAGCTGGAAAGAGCTGAGTGGCTGCCCACTTCGGCGAAGGTGCATGCCTTCGGATGTGAGGTGCGGGAAGAACTGTGAAACCGGGTTTTTGCCTGGAGGCTTTTCGTGTTATTCTGCAGATGCTTTAAGCTATCTTTGTGGCTATGCTTTCAGTCGTCTTCTTAACCATGGTGAAGTGCGCAAATGGTGTCAGCCGAAGCTGGTAAAGCTTCGGCGCCGCCCACGCTATGTTTGTTTACCATTGAGTTCTTTTAAGTACATGAACCACATGGATTAGCATGCACTGATGACTGTTTAGCATTGAGTTCTTATAGCGTTATTTGTGGATTAGAAGGTCGGTATTTTAAAGTCTCCGGTTGACCGTAGAGGCTTGAGTATGGCGGGGGGTTGAGAAAAGTGAGAGGGTGCAGCTTCGGGTGTTGTGTCACTCCGTTGTGAAACCTTGTGAAGTCCCCTAACTTTTAAGTACATGAACCACATGGATTAGCATGCGCTGTTTAGCAGCGGCCTGCCAAACATCCCGTGACACCGCGCAAGGTGGTAAAACGCTCTTTTGTTTTCTTTTCGATTGCTTTTGATGGGACATGCAGGTGCGGGAAGAACCTTCACCGAGCCTACGAACTCAACAACGAACTTCAGCCCCTGCCGCACTGTGATCATGCGCGGGCAATGGCAACACAGGTACCTGGAAAGTAGCTGAGTACGATGGACCGAAAGCAGCGGGGCCCACTTGTACGGGTTTTCAAAGGCAAAGGCGGCCAGGATTTCCCGCGAAGTTTATCACGCCGTCTTGAGTGAAGGCAACGTTGCTGGAAGAGCTGAGTACGATGCTGCGAGCCCGCTCTTACGGATCCTCGAAGGCAAAGCTGCCCCGGGTTTCACGCGAAGATGCCTTCGGACGCGAGGTGCGGGAAGAACTTCACCGAGCCCACGAACTCAAGGACGGATTTCAGCCCCCGCCACACTGTGATCATGCGCAGTGTCGTGGCCGGCCCTGCGGGCGGCAGCGCGAACTCGCCGCACCCTTTGTACTGCGGCGTGAGATTCGCATGAGCAGCTCACACCTCCTGGTGCAGGTATTCACCGAGCCGCGTCTTGCGACGAAGGCAATGGCAACGCGGGTGACACCTGATGGTAGCTGAGGACGATGGACCGAAAGCAGCACTGGGCCCACTTTTACGGATTTTCAAAGGCAAAGCTGGCCAGGATTTCAGCGAAGTTTATCACGCCGTCTTGAGTGAAGGCAACGTTGCTGGAAGAGCTGAGTACGATGCTGCGAGCCCGCTCTTACGGATCCTCGAAGGCAAAACTGCCCAGGATTTCGGCAAAGATGCCTTCGGACGCGAGGTGCGGGAAGAACTTCACCGAGCCCACGAACTCAAGGACGAATTTCAGCCCCTGCCGCACTGTGATCATGCGCAGTGTCGTGGCCGGCCCTGCGGGCGGCAGCGCAAGCTCGCCGCACCCTTTGTACTGCGGCATGTCGGCGGTGAAAATGACCTCCAGCGCCGGGTAACCGGCGAGCCGCGTGACCTTCGACGAGTGCACCACCGCTTCGAGGCCCGCCAGCTCGCCCATTTCGTTGACGAGCATTTCTTCCAGCCCTTCCCCAGCGTCGCTCTCTTCGTACTGCCTGTCGAGGATTCGCACCTGCATGTAGAACTCCCGCAGGAGCCGGAGCCTCTGGTTCGACGCGTCTTGCGCCGTGACCTTGCTGCTGGACGGCATGCTGGATATAACGTATGGATCCCCGATGAACGGTTCGAACGCTCGCAGCTGCGTCGGGAGGTAGACCGAGAAGGAATGCGCCCGCGAGAAATACTTGAGCGAAGAAGCTGTTGGAGGTGCGTTTTCTCTTTTTTGCCGCGGAAGATGGCCCTTGGTTGGCGATGCGATGGGCGGACATAATATTATGTGTGTGGCGCCGGGTTGACTGTTCGTGCACGCTTAGCCGTGTGTTCCAGTCCTGCTGCGACTTGTTACTTCTTTGCACATTTGCATGCTCCCACTGGGATTCTCTTCCTTTGTGCGCAGTAGGCAACGCTGCTGCATGCACCCACGGACTTCATTGCAAGGATTTCCGTTGGCGCGTACTATTGGGAGATACTCGTACTAGCGTTTCTTTGTTGGACTTTGCTGTGTGTGTAGTGCGCTGCTGGCCATTTGGCCACATATTCTTCGACTTCTGTCAATGGCATGGCGGGTCCTTAGTACTAACCCTCCCCCAGTAGCGATGTGTGTTTCCTGGGCTTGTTACACTTTAGGCTCATGACAGACTCATAGACCTTCTACTAGTCCCGTCTGAAAACACGGACCCAGGTGTCTACCGCGTGCGCGAGGCTAAGGTGTTGCACCCAGAAGCCGCACTTAATACAGTCCTTCGGGGCGCAGCACAGCCCAATTCTGGGAATTTGAGCTCGAGTGCGCAAACCCGCGCTCTCGCTTACTAGTCCTTCATGGCACTTGCACTTTAAAGAACTCAATGCTCCTGCTTACTCCACAGACCTTCTCCTCTCCCCGGAACTGTTCTCGCATACTTTGGCCGTGCTTTTCGCCGTAGCGCATCGTGTTCGCGACGTTGTAGATCGCCTGCGCGACCGGCAGCCGTTGGTCGCTGTGGCAGACGGACGACAGGACGAACAGGTCGCCCTTCTGGAGCCACATGTAGACGATGAAGCAGAGCGTCGTGTTCCCCGGGCACGTCTTGTGGTACGCGAAGGCCACCGCATCCACCGGCTCCGGCGTCTTGAGCACGAGCGACCGGGTGAAGGAGTTGACGATGTCCCGCGAGACGCGCCGGCCCTTCTCGTCCGGCACGAACACGCCGGCGGGGTTCACGTCGAGACGGGCCCAGAGCACCTCGTCGTCGCCAGCGTGGCCGCCTCGGTCTTGGATGACCTGCTGCCGGTACAGCTGCGCCGCGTACCGCAGCTGCGCGCACTTGTGGCGCCGGTCGCGGGTCGGCGAGACCGTGATGTCGCAGTCGAGGACGGGCAGGTCGGCGGGCTCGGCGTCGAGGCGGATGATGCTGGCCCCGCCCTCCGGCTTCTCGACCGTGCTGAACTGCACGACCTCCCGCCAGGACCGGCCGCCGGCGACGGGCGTCGACTCGACGTGGTACGTGGCCACTGGCACCTGCAGGGATATCCCGTACTTCGGGTCCGTGAACACGAACGACGAATCGGACGGCGCCGGCGGGAAGAGCCGCAGGCTCGCTGTCAGCTCCTGCACCGCGCGCATCGACTTGAACGACGCGACGGTACTAGAGTACGACACACTGTACACGGCGGTGTTCAACGCCGCGACGCAGCTGTATACTTTCCGCTCGGTCCCATCTCCGTCTGCGCAGTAGTAGCAGAAGTGGATGGCGGGCAGGCCG
The DNA here is from genome assembly GCA_030068145.1 of Diplonema papillatum. NCBI lineage: Eukaryota > Euglenozoa > Diplonemea > Diplonemida > Diplonemidae > Diplonema > Diplonema papillatum. The sequence goes on along the minus strand of JAPJBO010000234.1, from coordinate 40,806 downwards.
CCGAGAGTTGTCGAGCCGTAGTGTTCGGTGGCGAGGGTTTCGTCCTCCATCTCTTCGAGGGCCGCGAGGCTCCTGCTGACGTACTCTTCGAGGACTGGCGGGGCGTCGGCGTTGCGGGAGCAGTCGTGCACTTGGACGGTGACCGCGGCGCCGATCGAATTCGGCGGGATCTCCTCGTTCGCGACGTCGAACTCGAGCACTGCGAACGGCGCCCGGCGATGCACCGGCAGCTTCAGCCGCATCACGCGCTCGTCGTACACCAGCTCCAGGCCGAGGCGCGGCTCGGACCACTTCTTGCTGTGCCCCTTGTCGGCGGACTTCCCGCGCACCTGCCGGTCCCGCCCGCAGCAGCACCGGGTGCACAGCACCACGGCCGCCGCGCTTAGACCACATATCGCGCAGCTGATGCCCACCTTCTGGTACGTCATGGACCCGTCATGCCAATCAGGAGGGACGAAACGGGGAGAAGAGGTGTCCCTGGGTTTCCCGGGATCTTGTGGATGTTTTTCGGGTACCTGTGGTAGGATAGCTTCCTGTGAATCGCGCTGTACAGGCGAGTTTTCCTGGCTTCGCATTTTCCTGCCATTCTCTATTTTTCTTCGAGACCGATGAGTGTTGCGAGTACGAAAGCAAACCGCGGGGGGAAAGCGTGCCTTGGCACCGGGACCGAACCAATCCAAAACTAAGCCGGTCCACACGGTCCCGCCCGCAGCAGCACCGGGTGCACAGCACCACGGCCGCGCTCAGGCCGCATATCGCGCAGCTGATGCCCACCTTCTGGTACGCCATGGACCCGTCATGCCAATCAGAGGAGGAGTAAGGGGAAAGGGGGCGGAACCTGCCTCGGTTCTCGGCGGGAGAAGAGGTGTCCCTGGGTTTCCCGGGATCTCTGTGGGATAATTTCCTGCAGGGGGAATTGCACTGTACAGGCGAGTTTTCCTGCTTTCGCATTCTCCGGCCATTCTCTATCCTTCCCGTCGAGATCTCCCGGAGCATCTTCCCCTGAATGAAACTGCAGCGCATTGCCTGCCGCAGACTATCACGGTGTACCACGTAACACCATGGTCTTTCAGGTCCATCCCTACCTCCCGGAGCGGCATAGAATGCCCGGTGGGCTGTAGGTCACGGTACACGACGGCATATCAGGGGCGAACCGGCTTAAAGACTGCTCGTGTTTTGTTTGACTCGAGCAACTTGATTCTCGCGTTGAGAGTATCGTGTCATGCTTTCGCATCTCCAGCCAGTAAATCTGGGTCGTGGGGCTCGAAGGCAGGAGGGTTGCCCTGAAGCTGGGGTGCTGAAAAAGGTTACGCGACGAAGCAACCCGTCCTTGTCTGCTGCAACAGCATCGCATTCGCCTGCAGAGCTATCACGTTGCAACAGGTCCATTCCTATCTCCTGGAGCTGCTAACTGTTCATCTCGGGTAGTTGCCCTGCGATGCCCACAATGAACGCTCGCGGGCTCACGTCAGCCACAGTGCGGCGGGTTTGACCCTAAGTCTCGCATGTTGTGTCAGACTCCTTGGTCCGTGTTTCAAGACGGATGGTAGAAGATCGCGCCAATCCTTGAAGGCGCAGCACAGCCCGATCCTGGTTTACTGGAAAGGGACTTGGGGTCAAGTACACTTGTCCGGCTACAGTTGGGAACAGCGCTCGTGCCTTGACTAATTCTAAACCTCTTTTGTTTCCCGCATTTTATGGCGTGTCTTTCGACTGTTTCACGTGGCTAAGTCTCCGATTGACGACATGCGAGGGTTTGCATTGCATTTGGTAGGTCCGATGTCCAATTCCGTCCCTCGGGCTGTAGGATCTCCTCTGTTCTTTGCTTACACCACCGTGTGTTGTGTTCTTTCACTCAGGACGTTGTTCCCTGTTGTATTTGTGTGTCTTGTCGTGTAGGGGTAGACCCGCATGACCTCCACGTCCGTTCAACATGTTCGGTACGAAACAGCACTTGGGATCCCTTCGGTTCTTTGTCTGGTAGCTTTGTCGAACAGTTCCTTCCAAGCTGGCACTTTCAAAAAAAAACGAAGAAGAACGCCACAATAATAATTTCCGGGCTAGTGGGCAGGCACAACACCACACATTGGCGCGAAGCAGCTGAGGAAGAAAACACGACTCGGCTACATACTACACGTACACGGTGGAATCCAGCCCCAAAAGCTGGAGCCGAAGCTGGAGTTAAAAAAGCGTGTGTCACACCCGCTTTTCGGGTGTGACTCGGGCACACCCTCTTTAACTCCAGCTTCTGAGGTTGGACTTCACCGTGTAGCGCTCCACCGGTGCACGGTGCGGTAATCGCGAAGCAAACCCGGTGGCACGCGCTGTGTGCAGAAGAGTGCCACACGATCACGCTTGCCACCACGTCTATTGGGCCGTTTTTCGGCAGAGTGTTTCTGGGGACACACGAAGCAGGATCGTAAGGGGGAACTGGGTAGGGCAAAGATTCAAGCAAAGTATCTGACGGCTGAACAAAGCTGCAAGGCGGCAAATCCCCCCTGCCAAGGCGCAGACCGGTGCAAAGAAGAGGCGCGCTCCGTGTCGGTAAATCGTCATCAGAATTCCTCGGCCTGTGGGCGGTTTAGAAGGATGATCGGCAGGCCTTTCGGAAACGTACCGGTGAATCTTGCCAGCACAGGCTGCAAAGCAGCCGATTTCCGCCATGGGAAATACCGCGCTTGCCGGCACCAGTTGGCCACCTAGACAGCAGAACTGGTGCAGTGTCTAACTAGACAGCCTGGTGTTGTCAGTACCGCAGCACCTGCCTAGTAGCAGGTACAGCACAGTACAGAAACATTTGCCTGGATAGTCTCGTGTAATAAGAGCAGTAGCAAGTCCAGCAGGGTGTGAGCACAGCAACACGTCGAAGTTTTCGCCCAGATATCACTGGCCTGAGGATCGATTCCTACCAATGAGAAAACACACCTTTTTACCCCTCGAGAGAAAGAACACGATCGCCGCTATGCAGACGAGGACCGTCTGCAGCAGGAGAGCTGTTCCAGGCCACTGCGCGCTGCCGCTTTTGCTTCCGTAAGTGGTGACCATGAACACGACGGCGATGGTCAAGGCAGTGAACATGACCAGGACGCTGAAAAAGAACCACGCCTTGTTCATCATTGTGTCCTTCTCGTCGTAGAAAGCATTCGACGCCGACAGCGCAATTGGCGTGACGCAGTTCATCAGGACGAAGGCAATGGTCGCGACGAGGCCGGGGGCCCACTCCTTGAACGTGTACGACTCGGACCCAGCGCGCTTCGACATCACCTCCCCGTCCACAAACAGCACCCAACCGGCCGCGAATATGACACCGCTTGCGAAGGCCAAAAGCAACCGTTTGTCCGGCTTTCTGTCTTCTTCGAACATGGTTCTTGTCTCTCTTTCGTGCCCTCCCTGCGTGCTTAGTATGGTTAAAGCTAAGACTGTGGTGTCACCTGAGGGGGTAATCTCAGGACCGCTCACGTGATAAAGCCGTTAGGCACTGAGAACTCTTAAGTACACGGACCACATGGATCAGCATGCACTAGTTAAGCAGCGGCTGCCGGCTTATCCCGTGAGGTACGCTGCCAACTGCCAATTCTTAGCACCAACAAATGCATTGTTGGTGCTAAGAATTGGCGGTTGCTTTTGTTTGTGCGATTTAACCTACATGTGTCCTGGTTAAACCGCTGCCAACGTTCTTTATAGCTGTCTCCAATTACTGTCTCCAAGGAAGCAGAAATTGGATGTCGCAAAAAAGCTGGCAGGTCGCCGTTTCGTTCGTGCCAGTATCCGCTGCTACTGGGCACACTCTCCTTAGTGTGCAATGGCTTACGCCCGCCACTAAACCCAGATTCACCTGTGTTTCGTGTGGGCTACAGCACATTTTCCTCCTTTGATCTTTTGCAGCTGGCAGCCTTCTCGAGTATTTCCTACAAAGCAGGTGCTTATACAAAAAAGCGTGCATTTTGACGGAGCTCGTAATTCTGGGGAACCATCGCGGATACAACCGTGTACCACAAACGCGAGGAAGAGCGCGATCCCTTTCGGGTGCCATGTAGCGGGTGCAGACACACTACGGCAGCCGTGCTAAGCACGAGGATGTGAGGTGTCGGTTCTCGTTTATCCACGTTGCTTCTCGGTTATTGCAAACTTGCTCTTCATACCTCCATCTTCTGACAAGATCTCCTCATGCCTAGACCCTATGACAACATGCTCCAACGTCTCGATCTCCTCATGCCTAGACCCTCTGACAACATGCTCAGCATGTCTCGATCTCCTCATGCCTAGAGTCTCGGTCTTCTGACACCATGCGCCCGTCTGTCTTGGTCATCTGTCACATACTCCTCATGTCTCACCTTCAATACGATGCACCTTAAGTTGACTCTGGTCCGCGCTGACAGATTTCAATGGTGGAAGTCTGCATCAAGAAACGAATAGGACTGGCCTTGAACAACTTGACAATGAATACCGCACTGCTGGGCCCAGCAACGAAGACTCAGAGAGAGAGAGAGAGAGAGAGAGAGAGAGAGAGAGAGAGAGAGAGAGAGAGAGAGAGAGAGAGAGAGAGAGAGAGAGAGAGAGAGAGAGAGAGAAAGAGAGAGCGAGAGGGACAGCGAAAAAAACAGGCGCTTCGTTTTGTTTGTGCGTGCGGTTGATCGTTTTCCCCCCTTGTATCTACCCTGAGTCATTTTCAGGGGTGAAAAGGAATTCTGATCAACCACCGAACACGCTGTCTACGTCTTTTTAGCCTGCACAATACATTGAAGGACAGCAACCCGCAAGATTGTTCCAAAAAAAAAGGCGGAAGGTTCTCGGGAGTGCACAACGAATGTCGACATCCAGCCAACTGGGCCACCTTACGACCTGAGCTCTGGATCCAACTACGAGCTTTTAACAGCAGCAGCAGCATTACTACATACGCAACTGGTGCTAGAATTACCGCGGCGCCAGCACCAGACTTGTCCACCAACGTGTCCATTGGCAGGTTTTGATTTCATCTATTGCTTCTAAGTACCCCGAAGCTTGCTTCCCGAAGTGAGGCAGGTGCTCAACATACGCTTTGCGCTGGTGATGGGTTGGACGGTTCCGCGTTCTTCCTCGTTCCCTTTTTCCTAGTTGGATCTCGTCAGACAAACGCAGAGGAGAAACTCCCGGGCGGCGAGAACGAAGCACTCAGTGCTCGAGGATAATGTTCCAGAAACGGGGGCTTGAAACGAAGCAAGTTCTACAACCGAGTTCTTCCACATGAATTTGCGCGCCCAAGTAAGTAACGGACGATCAGCACCAATACGTTGATGGGAACAGGGTATTCGAAGGCCTGACAATCACACTAATGCAACAAATTTACCGTTGATGGCGGTGCTGAGCGTGATAATGACGAACGCCGCCACGGCCAGCCAGACCATCAACGTCGACGGTGCGCGGCCGGACCGCAACGCATGGAAGGACACCCACGAGATGCTCCTGGCGCTGGCAGAATGGTGCTCGACGAAGCGGTGGTCCGAAACCGGCAAGGAGGCCTCCATCTCGTATTTCGAGCTCGCTGTCGATTTTGAGCTGCACAGCGGCCTGACCCTCACGCCGGCCGGCACACAGCGGAGGCAGGAGAACATCGCGCAGCGGCAGCCGAAGGAGCGGTGGACCGTGGCGGACACGCTGCCGGGAGAGGAGACGGCGGCGTTCTTCGACGGCGGCAGTCGGGGGAACGGGACCAACGGCGCGGTCGCGGGAGCCGGGGCGGTCTTCTACGACAAAGGCGTCAAGCAGTGGGAAGTTGAGAAGCCCATCGCCGGGAGAGCGACGAACAACGTGGCGGAATACGTCGGGTTCGTCAGCGTGTTGGCGAGGTTGCTGCGGGACCCCGTGCCGCCGACACCCCGCACCATCGTCGTCAAGGGCGACAGCGAACTGGTCATTGGTCAGATAAAGGGCACGAAGAGGTGCAACGAAACACTCCGGCGATACTACGACCAGGCGCAGAACCTGTTGGCGAAGCTGCACGACCGACGGACGACGATCGAGCCGGTGCACATTCCTCGCGAGCTCAACAAGGATGCGGACGAACTGTCGAACCGCGCCATGGACACCGCACAGCGACAGGCGGCACAGGCCTACAGCGACTCGGCGACCGCGAAAGGGTGGGCGATGAGGACCGCGCTGAGCAGGTTGGGCAAGATTGCGCGCGTGAAAGCCGTCCACCCGGCCCTCGAGATGCGCGTCAACCACCTCACCAGCCTCGGGGGACCCATCCTCCATGGCCTCAACAAACGGCCGCAGATCAACAACCGGGAGGCCTTCGAAGCGGTGATGCGGGCGTTCGAAGTCGCCGCCGTACGGCACGTGCCCAAAAAGATGGCGAACAAAGGACGGGGCGACCAGGGCGGCCACTGGGAGAAGGCGGGTGTCCTGACCGGCAGCTTCCGACCCCAGGCCCATTACCCACGGGGGTGGCAACACAGCGGCGAGAAGTGGAAGGCACGGGCAAGACACGACCGGGCGACGCACCGTCGCGCACGCGGCGGCGGCAGCCGCCACCTTTGGGACGTCCTAGCGAACGCCGAGAAGAAGAAAGCCGACGCGCAACGGGCGGGGTGCAGACCGGGATCGTCAACCAACCGCCCGACAGCGGCTGCAGCGGCAGCAACAGCGGCAGCGACATCGACAACGGCGACGTCGCGAGGACGCACGGAAGGACCCGCGGCACAGCACCAGTCCATTCCCCACGCGGGGGGAGATGGCCGTGGAACCCTCCCCCGGGATGACGAAGGCCGGGGAGAGCCGGGGGCAGTGAAGTAACGAAGCCCGCGAACGGTGGGTGGTGACCCCTCCGAACAGTCTCCCTGGCCCTGGCCCACGCCTGATGCCGCAACCCCTTAACCCGGGCGGCGGCGCTTTGGCAAGAGCCAGGAACCTCAAGGGGAGCAGCGCGAGAGGCATCATCCACGCTTCAAAGGCCCACACACTAATGCAACAAATTTACACATTGATGCGGTGCTGAGCGTGATAATGAGGTAGTCAGACTCTCCTTCTCACCCGGACAGGGGGTTTTAGATTCATGTTCGGGGTATTCACCGCCTTTTAGCAACTTCGGGTGTCGAAAATTCACTTAAAATGGTTGTGTGTTCATCGTCCGCACTGGCCGTGCCTCGGTCCTTTAAGACACGGACGCAGAAGGCGGACAGTCAATGATCGCAGCGCGGAAGCCAGGACCACCCACGCCACGAGAGCTCAGGCAAATCTGTCTGGGGGGCGGTCGGGGAGACGGCCCATACAGCCGTGTCTAAGAATTCAGCTTAAAAACTCAGGGCGCCCGCCTTACTTGTGCGGCGGGAGGGGTGAAATCTTTGTGTACAAGGGGCGGTCCCTGTCGTAGCACGTATTTTATTGAGCTTCGTTTCACCTTTTTTTCGTGTGCAGCCAGTTTCCCGGAAATGTCGCCTCCAGCACATGTATACCACCCATTCCACGAAAAAGTGTCACAGATTTTCCGTCTGAAAAGCAGCCCGTTTTGGGTCAAAATTTTGGAATTTTTGGGAAATTTTTTTTGGGATGGAAAGAGCTATCCCTGGCGATTATGGGCAAGCAATCAGCTCGCGTGGCGACCAAAATCTGGCGTGCAGATGGACAAAAGGTCGGTTTTGGGGCTGTTTCAAAAACCCAAAAAAACGATTTCCGGCGGGAATCGAACCACCGACCCTCAAACCCCTGTGTGGGTGTGGTAACCTCTGGACCATGGGCTAAAAAAACAGCGGAAAGTTTTTTGTTCACTACCGAGTGAGAATTTTTGGACTCATTTTGAGTTCTTCGCAAACCGGGCGAAATAAGCTCTGAGAGAGCAGAAATACCGTCCTGGGACACTGGAAACGAGTAAATGACGATCTCGCACTTTCCGATAAGAATTCCAACTGAGCAGGCGCTAAAAGCGAATTTTGGCCCGAGGTTTGGCAACATAGCCTAACGGTTACCGCACCCTCCTGGGCCCCTGTAGGCCATGGTTCGATTCCCCCGGTCCGATTTTTTTTTTTTGCGATTTTTCGGTGTGAAAAGCAGCCGTCTGGAAATGATTTTCGAGGTCTTTTTGGGAAATCTTTTGGTTTTCGAGTAGTTCTGGGATGCGCGATTATGGGCAAGCTGCCAGCTAGCCCAGCGATCAAAATCTGACCCCCTCCTGGATGCAGAGAGAAAAAAAACCGATCTCCAGGACCCCATTTTTTCGGGTGCCGACCTCCATTTCCGGGGGGGGGGGTCGGTCAAAATTTTTATCCGACCAAATATTCGGAAAGCCCTGTCCTCAACGGATTCAAACGTGTCCTCAAAATCTCGAAACCGTCCATTTTCGGACCTGCAGATGGAAATTTTTCGAGACTGGAGGTCCTATGAACATGCAATGTGAATAGCCTCTATTCGAGCCAACCCGGCTTTTCTTGCAACAATTATGAAACCGTATTGTTTTTGAACTGGATAATAGTTCAGAGTAAGCTTTTTTCCCTTCTGGGAAAATGCACGGGGGTGGCAGAGTGAGCGGGCGCCGGCCTTCAGGCCGGTCGGCCCGGGTTCGAACCCCGCCCCTCACACTTTTCCGGTCGAAGATGGTTTTCGAGGTTTGTTGGGTTTCGGGGTCTGATGTGCCCGAAATTTGCGTTTTTGGCGGAGTTTCTCAGTATCTCGCGGTATTTGGTCACCCCGGGAAACGGAGTCGGGCGGCCGAGCTTGCCATCACAGGCCAAACTGCTACGAGAACCGAACTTTGCTTAGCTTCACGCGAACTTTGCTTCGTCCGAACTCAGCTGCGCCCGTACCAGAATTTAGCATCGCCCGAACTTTGCAGCGCCCGAACTTTGCTTCGCCAGAACTTAGCTTCGCCCGAGCGTTGCTTCGCCCGAACTCAGCTGCGCCCGAACTTTGCTTCACCAGAACTTAGCTGCGCCCGAACTTAGCATCACTCGAACTTATTATCGTCTGAACTTAGCTGCGCCCGAACTCTGCTTCGCCGGGGGGCGGCGGGGGGGTCCGGGGGGGCGCAAACCCGGGTACCAGCGCCAAACTTTTCCCGTACTCGGTGGGTCGGGGGGGGTGTCCCCCCCCGGGCACGAGCACCGACCTTGGCTTCACCGGACTTTACCACCCTGGCCGAACTTCGCTCGTGCCGGAACTTTTTTTTAGTACCAGCGCAGCCTGAGCGCTTAGCACCAGAACTTAGCAACGCCCGAACTTAGCATCACTCGAACTTAGCTTCACCAGCATTGCCCGAACTTAGCTTAGCCCGAACTTTACTGTTCCCCGAACTTTAACTGCTGCCTCCAGTCTCGCCACGCGCCGGCCTTAGCCGAGCGCACGTACTCGGCAGAAATCCGAAAAAAGCCGAAATCTGTGACACTTTTTCGTGGAATGGGTATCAACGAACAGAAAGGACCCAGGCGTCGTTCGAAACCGAGTGCGGAAGCACTTGTTTCGGAACGGGAGAGGGGGGCAAAGAGGGAGAGCGTCCTTTTGGTTCACGATGCACGAGTCCAAGAGTTGACCCGCGGGCACGACGCGTGAAAGAATGCGGGAACTATTGAAGTGCGGAGGTTCCCGAACCGAAGCGGGATGTTTTGGGAGGAAGGTCTTGGGTTTGTTCTGGGCATGATCCTGCCTCACTTGAATGCTAGCATCAAGTGCTTGCCTGCCTGCATGGCAACCTGCACTTTACTGATACCATGCTAGCACCAGGTCTTCCTAGCGGGGAGGGCGAAAAAGGTGACAAGCCGGTCCACTCTCGTCCTCTGGATCTGCAGCGCATTGCCTATTTTTTTGTGGTGTAATTCCCTTATATCCCAACACTTGAAATTTTGTTCCCTTATATCCCAATGGGATTGCCTTGGGCAAGGCAATCCCATTGGGATATAAGGGAACAAAATGTGTTGGTTGGGATACAAGGGAACAGAATTTATTGTCCCATTGGGATATAAGGGAACTAAGTTTGTTGACCACAGAACCAGGTCAGACCAGTCAGTCCCGCTGTCTATCACAGCCTGGCCAGTGCTGCTAACGCGGCAACCACCACTACCGCCAGGCATCGGAACGACGCGAGCAACAGGCAGCGCCGCACGAAACGCGAGGATTCCCCAGCGTCTGCCACACCCGGAGGTGAACCGAAGGACGTGAACTTACCGCCTGAATATGTCTGGGTTTAGTGGCGAGTCATCGGCACGCTGATGAATACCACACTTTATTTACCTCCTTTGCGATTTCGCAACCGACAGCCTTCTCAAGTATTTCCTACACAGCATGGTGCTTAGACAAAAGCGAAATTCTTGCTCGTGCGCACCTGCTTTGTTCAGTTTCATGTAGTACGCTGCCAACTACGAATTCTTAGTACGAGGAACTCGCTTTCACAACCGTGTGTTGTTTTCTCACTCAGGACGCTGACCTGTTGTGTTCGTGTGTCTTGTCGTGTAGGGGTAGACACGCATGACCTCACGTCCGTTCGACACGTGCTGGTTCGGTAGTTGCAGCACTTGGGATTCCTTCGGTTCTTCGTCTGGCAGCTTTGCCGAGCATTTCCTTCCAAGCTGGCGCTTGGCATGTATAAAACCACCCCTGTCAAGGCCGCGCCGCGTTTCTTACCCTCGCCGTGGGCACTTTGTCCGCCGGCTGCAACGACTCGAAGTTGCGAGCAGCCGCGTACGACGGGTGGAGCGACATCTGGATTTTGTTGAACGACACGCCCACGAAGTCGCGAGCCCTCGGGTAGTGGCCGGTGTGGCCCATCACGCGCGGGGGAAGGGACAGCTGGGGGACCTGCCGGTGCCAACGGCCGGTGGAATCCATGCGCTGGGACTGCTCTTGCGTCGCGGAAGGCACACGCTCCACGGGCGGGATGCTTAGAGACTTCCCGATTCCGAATGTCATGTCGAGGTCTGGATTCGAGTGCACGGTGGCGAGGTACATGTTGGCCACCGTTTGCGTCGTTTCCAAGTCTCGCGTCTTCATGTTTCCCCATGGGTCGATAAGCCGCTTCGATAGCCCACGCTTGCCGGGCGGCATGGGGCCTAAGTTTTTGACCCTCTCGGCTGTCTTCAGCGCCTGCTGGAACCCGAGCCCGCAGACGTTCCTCGTTCCCGGCAGAAACGTCATCGTCCCCGATATGCAGCTGGACGCGTTCTTCCGCAGGTGCCACGTGCGGTCGTGGAACTCGCCGTCGTCGTCAAGCTCCCCCGCGAACGGCCGCGAGCGCATCAACCGGCTGCGGCTCGAAGCGGGCCTGCCGCCTCTTCCAGACCCCGCCTGCGGTTGGCAGAGAGTCAGGTTCATCGCGCGGCGTTGCTCCTTGATGCTTTCGTTTAGGCTGCTTCGAGTTGCAAGAAGCCGGTATTTTGGTGAGTCCGCGACCTGTTCTTCTTTCCTTCTTTGTTGCGTGTTGCCCACGATCAACCGAGGTTGACGTGCAAGTCTGTTGTCTTTCCAACTGTTTCCGTTGTGCGGTCGACGATTTCCGTCTGATGTCCGGCAACTTTGCTTTCTTCTCTTTTTGTGGACCACCTTTTGTGTTACCGGCGAGATTCGCTCAGTCTTTTTTTCTTTCGACCTGTGGGTGTGGCGAAGGTTTCTATTGTTGATCTCGCAGTCACTTAAGAAGCAACGGGTTTTGCACACTTGTGCCAAGTCGAGAATCAGAATCGGAATCCGAGCCGACATCAAACGTGCAACTCCGTCGGGCAGTGTGGCCTGGTCGCACCTGGTTCGGTGGGCGGTGTCGCTGTTGAAACGGGATTCAATGCACAGAAGATTTGTCGGGTGGATTCGGGCCCCAATACGGCCTCGGAATGCGGGTTCTGCGGTGTACAGGTCGCGCACCTGCACCATCATACTGTACCAGAATACTTCTGCCCAAACCTCCTTCCCCTTTTTTCGGAATCCTTCCGCGTGAGGCGTCGAGGTAAGTCTCCTGGAATGGAGTATCGACAGAGGGTGAGACCCTCGACGAGCCATGTGCGGGCTGAAACCATCTGAAAACTGCTGCGGTAGAGCATCGAGCTCGAGGCAACCCGAAGGAACACTCTGCACTTCCCCGGAATAGTGCGCCACATTCCAGATATCATTGCCGAGCCGAACTCGCCTCGCAAACCGAAGCGATGTTGCGGGCAATGAGCAACAGCGCCCTAACACAGACGCGACGCCGAACCCGTTTGTGAAGGCACACGAGGCACGGAGGAGCAGGCACCCGGAGCTCTTCTACAATACAGTAGAACCACTTGGCTCTGCTTGCCCTGTTCACTCTTATTAGGAGCTCTTCTCAGGCTTGGGCTCTGCTTGCCCTGTTCACTCGCCGTTGTTAGGAGCTCTTCTACAATACAGTAGAACCACCGGTTCAGGCTGGGGCTCTGCTTGCCCTGTTCACTCGCCGTTGTTAGGAGCTCTTCTACAATACAGTAGAACCACCGGTTCAGGCTGGGGCTCTGCTTGCCCTGTTCACTCGCCGTTATTAGGAACCCTTCTACAGTACAGTAGAACCACCGGTTCAGGCTTGGGCTCTGCCTGCCCTGTTCACTCGCCGTTACTAAGAGCATCGCTGCTGCTTTCTTCCCCTGCGCTGCGCGGAGCGAGATATGCCAAACGGTGGTTTGCAACTGGCGTCCTCGAGTGTTGTTGTACAACAAGAAAAAGGGAGTGGAAGAAAACGTCGCGTGAGCAAGAAAACGTCGACCATCGAGAAGAGGAATACAACTTGGGCCTAGCCACCAACCGTTCCCTTTAGTTGTCAAGTTTGCTCACTGTAAAGAAGAACTACACGACACGACGTAAGGTCTAGCCAAATAAGTCTCCGTGGTTGTACAGTTGCTCGCTTTGAAGAAGAACAATACAATCGCCACAAAGCGCGGAGCAGTGGCGTGGGGTGGGACTTGGGGGGATGGAGTGAAGGAACTGATTGCGATGAGTACAATGCCATGGCATACAACGCGGACTGAAAAGCCCACCTTGCTTGCAGTTGAGCAGCCACTCCAGCGGCATGAGTGCAGGAAACAAGAAGGGAGGCAGAAGTTGGGGCAGCTGCTCACACACGCGTTGAGGTTCTCAACTCAAGCTTTTTCGCTTCCAGTGAATTCCAGCGTATGCACGCGCACACCCACACAAAAGACATACTGAGCAGCCGTCGTCAACAATGCACTTCGCTGGTCGGCACGCGTACTTGACTTTCAGAGGGACCAGCGGTGAAGGGCGTTTCTGGCATAACGGGCAAGCAGTCATTTCGCTGGAGCGAGCACGGGTGGTGCTACTCGTGAAGAGGAGAAAGAAGGACCGAACCTACACACACGGCCAGACGGGCGAGGTCGCGAAACGCCGACGAATTCCGCAGGGAAGGAACTCGAAGGGAAGCTCCACGGAGCCCGGTTAGACCCCAGCCGGCAGTGCCCACGTCCAGAAGCCGAACACTGCCGACCCCATGGACTAGAGCGGTGCAGAGAAACGGAGAAAGAAAGACCATGCTGCCTCAAGCACCACTCCGGCCCGCATGATACTCCAGGCCCCCATAAGCAGCCCGGGGGGGCATCAGCAGTAACCTAGAAAAACCCGCGCGTGGACGCACTCTCGCTAAGAGGGGGGCCACGTTAAAATAGGTTCTTAACACACACACACACACACGTGGACGTCTCGGAGTAGGAAGGCACCACGCTACAACGGGTCCGCAAAACACACACAACACGTAGGGGCAGTCGTCAGCATTGCAGAATGCTTGGCGACAAGTGATTCGCGCCACTTCCCCGTGCGAGCGAGTCTCGGAACAGGACTCAAAACTGTGAGCAGGTGGCGACTGCCGACCATGACGGGTGCTTGCACGAGGAGTTTGGAACAGCTAGTCAGACCAAGCTCATTGCACAGAGAGAGCTTGTCACATCCTCGGGTGAGATGTGCCGCCTGTGTGAAGACACTCAGCTGTTGCCCGGGGCCAAAAACCCCGTGCAGCTAACACGGCAAGATGAAAACAGAAGTCTTGAGAGAAGCTGACAGCCTCCCTAGCTCTATCCGTCCCCCGAAGGAATCCCGCCCACCCACTTCGGAGAGGAGTTACAGGACCCAAAGCAGCGTGTCGGAAACTCAAACCCGACTGGTGAAAATGACAAGGGGCTATACTTCGCAGGAAGGCACCACGCTACAACGGGTCCGCAACACACACACACACACACACACAACACGTAGGGGCAGTCGCCAGCATTGCAGAATGCTTGGCGACAAGTGATTCGCGCCACTTCCCCGTGCGAGTGAGTCTCGGAACAGGACTCAAAACTGTGAGCAGGTGGCGACTGCCGACCATGACGGGTGCTTGCACGAATAGTTTGGAACAGCTAGTCAGACCAAGCTCATTGCACAGGGGAGAGCTGGCCACATCTTCGGGTGAGATGTGCCGCCTGCTGTGAAGACATTCAGCTGTTGCACGGGGCCAAAGATCCCGTGCATCTAACATCGCAAGATGAAAATAGAAGTCTTGAGTCACACACAATATGAGACGACATCAACAGAAGAGGGTGGGGCTTCGGCACGCCCTGTGTAGCCAACAGGTTCCTGTTTCACTGGTTGACGTTCCACTGAGCACTTGTCGTCGACCGCGGCGTTGATGCGCTAAAGCTGCCGTGCTGCGAGCTGCTGCCGTACGGCTCAAGGTTCGCCGGTGAACTTTCCTGCCGCGAGTCCAAAAGCCGCCATAGATTACCGGAGACAGCAGGGCTGACAGGAAGACGGGAGAGCGGCGCAGTGTTCGGACCGGGAATCGTAGCCAATGCCGCAGCCACCGAACTATAGCGCAACAAAAGCTGATCTCGGCTTGCGCGTTCGTGTTTCTCGCCCGACTGTCGGTGAAACTGCTCGTCCATTACAAACCTAACCGCTGGTCTGTAAACGCTGAGCAAGCATGGCGCAGCCATGTTCGGAGCACCCTGTCAAAGGACAAAACCGTACTAGAGCCCAATCAGCGTCATTCCATAGCAGCGCTTGTTGGCCACCGACTTGCTGAGACTCGCACTGGTGACGAGGACACGCTGTGCGTCTCCGGAGGTGTAAACTGAGCGAAGGTCCGCCGCATCGCGGTTCATCTTCTCTCATCTATCTGCTGAATCGTGCCTGTCTTGGCAGCATGCGTCGCTCACTGCAAAGGTCATCATGTGCGACTGCGACTCGCGCGGACTTGTCTTCTTTTTACGGTAGCATCTTCGATGCCCTAAAGTCCGTACAAAGAGAGCCGAGAGAATCGATCCTTTGTTTTTGCATGCTGTGCTGGTTTGTTCCCAGTTCCATCGGAGGTCGACCCGTATGCATACGGTGTTCGCGTAAGCGCTTTCATTCCGATGAAGGGACTACTTGCAAGGTCCTAACGTTCATAGAGAACAGGTCTTGATGCGAGGGGTTTATCCCAGCCTTCTGACAGGAGCTTGTAGTGGCGCAGGCGAGTGCGCTAGCAGTCGGCAGTGGCATCGGTGTTGGGTCAGTGATTGGTTCAAAGGAACAAGCGTAACATGCCCTCATGTGGAATGGGAAGCTTCTCAGCTCCTTTAGTCCCTCGCAGCCGTATCAGAAGACGAGAGGTGCCGGGACACTTTTGCCATAGGAAACGTGACGTACCTACGATATTGCACAAGGTAGAAGCTTTCGGTGCAGCGGTGCGCAGTGCCGCACCAGCTGGGTAATAGTCTTAGGTCGCGGCCTCGCGTCACATATGTGGCCCGTGGGTGCCGAACTCACTTCGTGGCAGCGCGCTCAACCTGATCGGCCCGATCAACCTGACTTGTTAGGGGTTCGGCTGGATCTACCAAGCACAGGTTGATCAGGCCAAACACGTTGAGCACGCTACCGAAGTGAGTTCGCCACGCAACCGAGCGAACCACATTTCGCTGTTGATGACAGGAGAACCTCGCACTTCCAGTCCAGGCCCTTTCGGGTGTCGTTGTGCAAGACGTCATCCCGTTTCCAATGGACGCGCAGCAGAGTTTTTGCTTGCACTGGCCCAGGCTAGTGCGCTACTATGGGTGGAGTTGAAAAAAGGTGGAATACACCCTAAAATACTCGACGTTGCTGCTTCGACTCCGAATGGAAGGGAGGAAATCGTCGTTCCATATCCACGGGGAGTAGTGCTTTTTGTCCACCGGCTTGATGAGACTCGCGCTGGTGACCAAGGGCATGCTGTGCTGCGTTGGCTCGGTGTTTCAGCTGGACAGTGGGTAGTCTCCAGATACCTCAGCCACGAGGCGGTTCACTCTCTCTCGTCTACCTGCTGAATCACATGCCCGGTCAGGCAACGCGCGTAGCACACCGCAAAGGTCATTATGCGGGACGGACGCAAGGCAAGAAGGGGTGCCGGCCAACTCAGTGATCGTCGTTCCATATCCACGGGGAGTAGTGCTTTTTGTCCACCGGCTTGATGAGACTCGCGCTGGTGACCAAGGGCACGCTGTGCTGCGTTGGCTCGGTGTACCAGCCGGGCAACGTGTAGTCGCCGGTGACCTGAGCGGCTGTCCGCCACTGGGCGAGAGCCTCGCGCTTCCGCCGCATTTCCTCTTCCACCTTCTGCTGGTCCTCCTGCACCTTCCCACGGATTTGCGCCAGGCGGGCCACTCTCTGGTCTTTCTCGCCGATCTTCTTCGCTATCGTTTCTCGCTTCACCTCTTCAATCACGCGCGCCCGGTCCACCCTGTCAGCGATCATCTGTGTGCGCGTCGTAAAACTTTTAGATGTGTGAATAAAATACTCGAGGGACTGCCTTGTGCTCATTTCGAAGGTTGCTAGAGGGGGAGAAAACAATACAACTACAAAGTGGGTCTTTTTGGTGAACGCTTACGCCCGCCACTAAACCCAGATTTACCTGTGTTTCGTGTGGGCTACAGCACATTTACCTCCTTTGATCTATCGCAACTGGCAGTCTCCTCAAGCATTTCCTACAAAGCAGGTGCTTATACAAAAAAAATTGAACCGCCCAAGGAGGACCTTCTGATCATGATCATTACGTTGAAAGCAAGCATGGATGATGATAGCGAAACCTGTCAATGAACACAATTGGTGGACCAGTCTGGTGCCAGCACCGCAGCAATCCCAGCACCAATAGCGTATACTTTCGCTTACGCCACCGTGTTGGGGGGTTTTTTTTTTTTCACTCAGGACAGGTACCAGGGAAAGCCTGCTACATGGGAGCCAAGCTTCACGTGTTCGGCGGTACTGCAGAGCCACGGGCCTACGGATCAAGTGGCTACCGAAACTAAAGCATCAAGGCGTGGCGCACCTTGGGGCTTGGCGCTTGCGCTGAACACAAGCTCGTCGAGACGGTCAGCCACAGGGCACAGCGGACGGGGTTGTGCCTCCGACTCAAGCCTTGCAAGCTGTGGTTGACCGACACGCTCCTGGACCCGGAGCGGCCTTTTTCTTTTTCTTTTTCTTTTTCTTTTCTTCTTTCTTCACTCAGGACTTTTTTCCCTGTTGGATTCGTGTGTCTTGTCGTGTAGGGGTAAACCCGCATGCCTGCCTTTCGCCACGTGACATCGGATGGATCACTCTTGGCGCGCTTTGAGATTTGGGCATGGTGGGCTGGCTGGCAGAAGTTTGGGTCACTCGGCTCAGCATATATATGGTACGATGCCAAAAGGGGGGAAAATCTTAGTTTACTGTTTAGGCAGAGCACTGCCTCTCATGCATGGTTGGGGGGGGGGGGGGTTTGGGCAGATGTTTTATGGCATAGTAAGATACTGGGCATGTGGGGTATGGGACCCATATCCCCCCAGAAACCATTTTTTCGGGCCGGTTTTGGGGCCAAATGCCCTCGGAGAGCCTTTTTCTGAGCGCAAAACTCTGTTTCTGTGGGTTTCGAGGCCCCGCACGGTGCACTCCAGCATCGTGTGGGGGTGTTAACTGTGCGGCCAAAGTGTCGGGCGTGGGCACACCTGCTAGATCCAGTGTGCCACACCCGCAAATTCAGCGTGAAATCCACTGACACCCAAAAGTCCAGTGCGGAATCCAGTGTGACACCCGCAAATCCAGTGTGAAACCCACTGTACACCAGCTAAAACAGTTCCCCAAGTTGGATCGAGTCACCTGTCGTCCAACGCAAATCAATCATCAAGGAGGCGAGGCCCCTGGTTGTTAAAAAAGCTGACCCCAGGTTCTTCTGGCAGTATTGGCAACTTTTATTGGCAGAAATCGGCTTGTCGGATCGAAAGAAGTGAGTTTGCTGCTGGTAACCTCACGAAGGCGATGGTTAATCGTGTTCCCTTCTGCAGGTGTCGCACACGTCCGGCCAGGTGTTCGAACCGGGCACCACGTAGCTGGCGGTACGTGTTGTACGACACCTTTGCCGTTAGTTGGCCTTCTTCGTCCACCAGCCTGTGCTAGAAGGATTTGTGCGACGAACGTCTTGTGCACGACAGCTTTTCCGTGACCCACGACGTCGGTGGTTGCCTCCACGAGATCGTCGAATGCCTGCTGCCTCATGGGTCACCTTTGTCGGTCGCCCTCTGTACAGAGACCCCGGGCGCAATCGGGTCAACTCCTGCAGCTTTCATCAGAAAGGCTCTCGTCGCTCTAAAGTGTCTCCGCATGGAGCCCTGTGACCTATCGTACTTCGTGTGCGTCTTGCCTTGCAAATTTTTGAGCCAATTCTTCGAACGAAACGCATTTACGAGTCACGCATTCTGAGAACAGAGTTAAGTTCCTGTTCTGGGTGGGTGCTGCCGCCGTAGCCATTGTACAGTGGTAACCCTACCTGGGGCCTCAAAGTCCACAACAACTGAGTTTTGCGCTCAGAAAAAGGTTCTCCGAGGGCATTGGACCCCAAAATCGGCCCGAAAACATGGTTTCTGGGGGGGTATGGGTCCTATACCCCACATGCCCAGTATCTTACTATACCAGAAAACATCTGCCCAAACCCCCCCCCCCCCCTTTTGGCATCGTACCATATATATATATATGTGCTGAGCCGAGTGAGAGAGTCGAGGCTCAGAAGCAGCCCGGAATTCTTGACAGATTCTCTCCGAGTTGACACAAGTGCCTTGTTCCGTGTGATCTCCGGTCTGCATCTACTCGTGCCAATGATTTACCAGCACACAGAATCTGAGTGGTGGATGAATTTGTAATGAGCTTTTGGGTTCAGGAGTGTGCACCAGGAGGAGCGAGGCAAGGGTCACACAGATGGCAAACAATGCCACCAGTACGTTGGTCGTATGTTTAACGCGACAAACGGACTGAGAAGTGCAAACTCTTTCTCCACCTGAATGTACCGTACCGTTTGCCGGGGGGCAGTGCCCCCCGGACCCCCCTTTTGGAAGGTTCGGGTGGCCCAAATAAACAAAGGCTTCTCGATTTCAGAGCGGGAAAAGCAAATTGGCTATTGAGACGGAATTTGGAAAACTGAGGAAAAATGAAGCTAATAGCCTGACTGGTAACATGCAACTTGTCGCAAAAAAAAAAAAAAAAAAAACGTACCATAGTCCGCAACGCGACGTCTTCCGACTTCTCGCGGATCTTCCGGTTGCGCTCGTCGAGCCGCGACCCGAGGGTGCCCTCCGCGGCGGTCCGCTTGTCGAGCAGCTGCAGCACCCGCGTCTTGAGCTCTGCCCTGCGCTTTTCGCGGGTGTGTTCGATCTGCCCGCGGCGCCTGTCGGCGACCTGTTG
This sequence comes from Diplonema papillatum, assembly GCA_030068145.1. Lineage (NCBI taxonomy): Eukaryota > Euglenozoa > Diplonemea > Diplonemida > Diplonemidae > Diplonema > Diplonema papillatum. Next base: position 21,198 of record JAPJBO010000234.1, on the reverse strand, counting down.
CCGCCCGGCTGTCGCTTGGTCGCGCGCGGCGGCCAGGCGGCGCTCCGCGGCTGCGGCGGCGGCGTGGCCGGCACGCCGCTTCTGCTCCCACGCGTCGTCCAGCTGCCTCTGCGCTGCTTCAGCAGCGGCTTGCCTCGCCGCGTTGCGCGCCGCGACTTGGTCGGTTTGGTCGTGCAGCAGCTTCTGGCGGGCCTCGCGGCGGGAGAGGACGGCGGCTGTCTTCTTGCCGACCGAGGCGCCGGCTTCGTCGCGGTCGCTCTTCAGCCGCAGCTCGTCGGCGACCATCTTCTCGAGCGTCCGGGTCGCTGACGCCTTCATCTGCGCGGCCCGCGCCTTCTGCTGCTGCTCTCGCGAGGCGAGCGCTGACGGGCCGCCGCCGGCTGCGTCGCGGGTCTTCTTTTTCTTCTGCTTCTCCGCCTCGCTCTGCAGCGCGGCGTAGCGCTCCTGGCAACTGCGCACGCGCTTCGCGCGCTCTTCTTCCCACGCCGTCTGCCGCTTGCGGCGGAAGGTCTGCGGGTGTGTGCGTGTGTGTTGTGTGTTCAAATGGGGGACAACCACGGGGGGGGGGGGGGGGGGGGGGCAAAGCGGTGGGGGTCTGCTTTTCTTATCTGCTTTTGCTTTACTGGGGGGAAAATCTTAGTTTAATGTTTAGGCAGAGCACTGCCTCTCATGCATGGTTGATGCTAGCATCAAGTCTTCTTCGAGGAAGTTGTCGTCTAGGAAAGGGATGCAAAATAGAAAATAGAAAGGAAAAAAGTTGGATTTTTTTTATTGGTCCGCATAACAGACCTTTTTCGACGGCTTTCTAATCGCGATGAGCTCCGATGAAGAGAACCGTCAAAAATAGACCCGTGGGTCTTTACCAGATGCGGGGCACCGGGCGTGGAACCCACAGGTTTTCAATGGAAAGGACGGGAGTCGACCCACTGGTTGGTGACATTTCTTTGCTGGCCCGTGTAGCAGACCTTTTTCGGCGAATTTTTGCTCGCGTTCAGCTCCGATGAAGAGAATCGTGAAAAATAGACCCGGGGACCACAAATTACGTGCGTCTTCCAAGAAGAAGGGGGTTCCCGCGGGTTCCGGGTTTGTGGTACTTTTTTCTATTTCTTTTTCGGGAAAATTGCAGGATCGGCACGCCGAATACAAGAGGTACCTCTTGTATTCGACCCCCCCCCCCCCCAGTAAAGGGGGGAGGTCGAATAATAACAGTTATTTGACACACGTCTGGTTGTCTAAAAACACGACCACTGCTTGATCCTGCTACTGTTCGGCTAACCGGAACTATTTTTAGTACTCGACAAATCGAATAATAACACAGGTGTTATTATTCGACCCCCCCCCCTTTACCTCTCGAAGCTCTCTTCTGCGAGTGGATATAGTATTATGTGGTTCGCTCAGAAAGATGAAATCCCAACGCGCCGCAGGCGGTATAGTGTGTGTGCGTGAAACCCAATTCTGGGTAACCCCTGTTGTGGGATATAGCCCAGCGTGTGTTGTGTGGTGTGTGTGTGTGTGTTTGAGCGCCGGCTTCGTCCTGCCAGTTCCTCAATATTCCATGGCCTCGTTCAACAATGATACTCCTTGCTCGCCCATGCGTACAAAGACACATGTCGCTCCGGAGACATTGACACGGCCTTCACCGCTGCGGCCGCGGCGTGGCCGGCCTGCCGCTTCTGCTCCCACGCCTCGTCCAGCTGCCTCTGCGCCGCTTCCGCGGCGGCTTGCCTAATGAAACCGAGAATGTGGGGCGAGACCCTTCTTATTGGATCACGGTTAAACGAACAAACAGATTGAGCGCACAAGGTTTGCCTGATCTCGCACCTACTTTCCGATACCCAGTAGCTAGGTGGTATCCACCGCTGCACCGTACTCGTGACAACCCACCATCCACTAGCACCTATCGTGGTATCGTAGCTGGTGGTGGTATCCACAGCACCTACGTATCATCCACCTGCTAGGTATCAGGGATGAGCTGCACAAGAGCGCACAAGGTTTGCCGGATCTCGCACCTACCTTCCGATACCAAATAGATGCACTGGAGCGCACAAGGTTTGCCTGATCTCGCACCTACTTTCCGATACCCAGTAGCTAGGTGGTATCCACCGCTGCACCGTACTCGTGGGTGTGTACACACAACCCACCATCCACTAGCACCTATCGTGGTATCGTAGCTGGTGGTTGTATCCACGCACCTACGTATCCATCCACCTGCTAGGTATCAGGGATGACGAGCTGCACAAGAGCGCACAAGGTTTGCCGGATCTCGCACCTACTTTCCGATACAAAATAGATGCACTAGAGCGCACAAGGTTTGCCTGATCTCGCACCTACTTTCCGATACCAAATAGGTGCAATATTCAAACTCTCACTGCAGGCGCTGCGTGGCGCTCCTGACAACTGCGGACCGTCTACCGCACCGAGAAAGGGCGCAATCAGCAAGGTGGAAGTACGGCATACCGGCGAAGCGTCTTCCATAGGGGGCAACGGCAGCAGTTGGTGCGGCTGGTATCCTTCGCACCGAATGGCAGCGAGGCTGCGGGGGCTGGTGATGGGCTCCGTGTGGTTGTTATCAAACAGGCCCACGCCGCCGCCCTGCTTCGGGCGATCCAGGGCTGCTAAGAACACGTCCGCCATTTCTCCAACCCCCGACACAGCCACCAAGAGGCGTGGAGAGGGGCAGCAGTGCTGGACGCTGCCTGTCGCCTAGAAAAGCTGGTCCGGGAGGAAGGTGCACGTGGGTGGCACCACCCCCTTGCGGGTTGCGGAGATCGTCCTTACGGGGGCTTGAGCGAGTGCACGCCCCTGTGCTGAACACCGTTCGACGATGAGCCGGTCCACCCTGCTGGTAGACTGCGCAAAAGCCTGGGATAGACAGAAGCTGGCAATTCGACGCTGCTCCAGGAAATAGGGGTGGCTCAGCTACAGCGTGGGGGGAGGCTGCGGTTCCGGCCACTGTCTCAGCTGCGAAATGCTGCTGCCGCGAGGAAAATGCACCGATGTGACACCCTCGTCGCCAGTTCACCGGAGGCTTCAGCTCGCCCGTGTGCAATGCACAACCCTGAAGGTCGACACGAATACGCAGTTTCGGCGTGCGGGTTCTGGAGCGCCTCAAGTCAGAAAAACGTTGCTCGTGCACGAGGAAGGTAAGCGGGTGAGCGACACCTCCGGATTTTTTATTTCTTGTCGTGCTTCTTTTTCGCCCTGAGGGGAGAGTTGATAGTTCTGGACGGGGCGGCAGAAGTATTGTTCCAAGAGCTGGAATACAGTCCAAGAGGCCACAACGAGCGAAGCTGTTATATGACAAGACCAAATTTGCTACACGGCAAGAGCCGACAAGCAGACGTACTGAGAAAGACCGAAGAGTGGTCTGCGATCTTTCTCTACCAACGACTCACGTGAAAGGGGTACACGTGCTCAACGACGCCTTTTATTTTTTGTGTGTGAAGCGTCGGCCCTCGCTCAAATAGAACAGGGAATGCGCCACAAATGCGTACAACTGCCCGCGGCAGAACAAAAAAAGCCGCCTGGGGGTTGGTTTCCAGTTCTGATGACAACCCTTTTTTCACCTGGGAGTGGGTCCCCCAGTCCTGACCCAAACGAAAACAGGAAGCACAGAACAGTGTCTGCCATTCTTAGGGGTAAGAGTCGGGCAAGTTGTCTGGGCAAGGCTCGCGGATTTCAAGGGAAGTGCAACGGTCCACCCCAATCAATTTTTGCCGCCCGCAGTGCGTTGGGTGCCACGCAGTCTGTGTAGGCTGTCCGCATGGCGGGCGTATAGTCGCATGTAATTCGCCGCTGCGCAATTCCACGCGCGCGAGGAACTGAGTAGCGAAGCACTTCGAGCTTCTTGACTTCGCTCGGCAAGAAGTCCAGCGCCCGGATACAAAGGAAAGGGTTCTACGGGAAGCACAGGACAGTGTCTTGCCCTTCTTGGGGGTAAGAATCGGGCAAGCTGTCTGGGCAAGGCTCGGGCGAATTCCAAGGGAAGTGCAACGGTCCGCCCCAGTCGACTTTTGCGGCCCGCAGTGCGTTGCGTGCCGCGGCTCTGTAGCAGTCTGTGTAGGCTGTCCGCATGGCGGGCGTCACGCGGATGGTCGCGTGGAACTCGTCGCTGTGCACGAGGAACGAGTCGCGAAGCATTTCAAGCTTTTGGCGTTCGCCGGCAAGAAGTCCAGCGCCCGGATACGAACGAAAAGACTTTGCCGCCAGCCAGCCCAAAGGAACCCGATGGTCATTCGTAATGCCTAGTGGAATTCCCTTGATGAATCGCAAGAAGCACAGGACAGTATCTTGCCCTTCTTTAGGGGTAAGAATCGGGCAAGCTGTCTGGGCAAGGCTCGGGCGGATTCCAAGGGAAGTGCAACGGTCCGCCCCAGTCGACTTTTGCGGCCCGCAGTGCGTTGTGTGCCGCGGCTCTGTGGCAGTCTGTGTAGGCTGTTCGCATGGCGGGCGTCACGCGGATGGTCGCGTGGAACTCGCCGCTGCGCACGAGGAACGAGTCGCGAAGCATTTCAAGCTTTTGGCGTTCGCCGGCAAGAAGTCCAGCGCCCGGATACGAACGAAAAGACTTTGCCGCCAGCCAGCCCAAAGGAACCCGATGGTCATTCGTAATGCCTAGTGGAATTCCCTTGATGAATCGCACGAAGCACAGGAAAGTGTTTTGCCCTTCTTAGGGGTAAGAATCGGGCAAGCTGTCTGGGCAAGGCTCGGGCGAATTCCAAGGGAAGTGCAACGGTCCGCCCCAGTCGACTTTTGCGGCCCGCAGTGCGTTGTGTGCCGCGGCTCTGTGTCAGTCTGCGTAGGCTGTCCGCATGGCGGGCGTCACGCGGATGGTCGCGTGGAACTCGCCGCTGCGCACGAGGAACGAGTCGCGAAGCATTTCAAGCTTTTGGAGTTCGCCGGCAAGAAGTCCAGCGCCCGGATACGAACGAAAAGACTTTGCCGCCAGCCAGCCCAAAGGAACCCGATGGTCATTCGTAATGCCTAGTGGAATTCCCTTGATGAATCGCAAGAAGCACAGGACAGTATCTTGCCCTTCTTTAGGGGTAAGAATCGGGCAAGCTGTCTGGGCAAGGCTCGGGCGGATTCCAAGGGAAGTGCAACGGTCCGCCCCAGTCGACTTTTGCGGCCCGCAGTGCGTTGTGTGCCGCGGCTCTGTGGCAGTCTGTGTAGGCTGTTCGCATGGCGGGCGTCACGCGGATGGTCGCGTGGAACTCGCCGCTGCGCACGAGGAACGAGTCGCGAAGCATTTCAAGCTTTTGGAGTTCGCCGGCAAGAAGTCCAGCGCCCGGATACGAACGAAAAGACTTTGCCGCCAGCCAGCCCAAAGGAACCCGATGGTCATTCGTAATGCCTAGTGGAATTCCCTTGATGAATCGCAAGAAGCACAGGACAGTATCTTGCCCTTCTTTAGGGGTAAGAATCGGGCAAGCTGTCTGGGCAAGGCTCGGGCGAATTCCAAGGGAAGTGCAACGGTCCGCCCCAGTCGACTTTTGCGGCCCGCAGTGCGTTGTGTGCCGCGGCTCTGTGGCAGTCTGTGTAGGCTGTCCGCATGGCGGGTGTCACGCGGATGGTTGCATGGAACTCGCCGCTGCGCACACGCGCGAAGAACGAGTCACGAAGCACTTCGAGCTTCTTGAGTTCGCCGGCGGCGGCGTAGCACTGCATCAGCCGCAGCAAGGGTTGATCCGCTGTGTTCACCGGCGGGGCCCGCAGAAGGCCGCGCTCGAAGATCTCAACCAGACACTCCTCTGCGATCCTGAGGTGCTCGTCACGGAAATCGGGCCGCGCGCAGAGGGGTACCTGTGTGGCGTGTGCGCGATGATGAGGACTCGAGCGAGTCAGTGGCTGTGTTCTTCAGGGGTGCTTGGGGTTGGAGGGGGTTCAAGACGACGTGGTTTGGAATGTGCGGTGTTGAGCACTGGTCCTATACGCCGTGTTTCGGTCGTTTAAGCCACGGGCGCTTAGGGCGGACCATCACCAGCGCGGAACCTGAGTGTCTGGAGACAGGACTGCGGTGTGAGTTCGGTTTGTCCGGCGGCTCTTCGTAGCTCTTCACAGTCTACCGTGCTGGTTGAAGTACCAAAGGAAAAAGAGTGCAAGGAAGCAATCCTGCGAGCTGAGGGCACCACGTCGCATTCCACGAAATACCCTACTGGAATGGGGGGATTCCAAGAACGTGTTTTGGCATGATTACGGAGTTGTTCAAAATGGTTGACCCATGTGTCGGTGTACGCGCAAGACAAGGTCGGCATATTTTGGCCGCGTCTTAGATCTTTCACTGATATGTGCTCAACCCCCGCACTGGGTCCTATCTGCAACCCTATCTGCAACCCCTATCTGCAACTCTATCTGCAACTCCTATCTGCAACCCCCTATCTGCAACCCTATCTGCAACTCTATCTGCAACCCTCCTATCTGCAACTCTATCTGCAACCCCTATCTGCAACTCTGTCTGCAACTCTATCTGCAACTCCTATCTGCAACTCTATCTGCAACTCCATCTGCAACTCTATCTGCAACCCTATCTGCAACCCCTATCTGCAACTCCATCTGCAACCCCTATCTGCAACTCTATCTGCAACTCCATCTGCGACTCTATCTGCAACCCCTATCTGCAACCCCCTATCTGCAACCCCTATCTGCAACTCTATCTGCAACTCTATCTGCAACCCCTATCTGCAACTCTATCTGCAACCCCCTATCTGCAACCCCTCTATCTGCAACCCCCCTATCTGCAACTCTATCTGCAACCCCTATATGCAACTCTGTCTGCAACTCTATCTGCAACTCCTATCTGCAACTCTATCTGCAACTCTACCGGCAACCCCTATCTGCAACTCTGTCTGCAACTCTATCTGCAACCCCTATCTGCAACTCTATCTGCAACCCCTATCTGCAACCCCCTATCTGCAACCCCTATCTGCAACTCTATCTGCAACTCTATCTGCAACCCCTATCTGCAACTCTATCTGCAACCCCCTATCTGCAACCCCTCTATCTGCAACCCCCCTATCTGCAACTCTATCTGCAACCCCTATATGCAACTCTGTCTGCAACTCTATCTGCAACTCCTATCTGCAACTCTATCTGCAACTCTACCGGCAACCCCTATCTGCAACTCTGTCTGCAACTCTATCTGCAACCCCTATCTGCAACTCTATCTGCAACTCCATCTGCAACTCTATCTGCAACCCCTATCTGCAACTCTATCTGCAACCCCTATCTGCAACCCCCTATCTGCAACCCCTATCTGCAACTCTATCTGCAACCCCTATCTGCAACTCTATCTGCAACCCCCTATCTGCAACTCTATCTGCAACCCCCCTATCTGCAACTCTATCTGCAACCCCTATATGCAACTCTGTCTGCAACTCTATCTGCAACTCCTATCTGCAACTCTATCTGCAACTCCATCTGCAACTCTACCGGCAACCCCTATCTGCAACTCTGTCTGCAACTCTATCTGCAACCCCTATCTGCAACTCTATCTGCAACTCCATCTGCAACTCTATCTGCAACCCCTATCTGCAACTCTATCTGCAACCCCTATCTGCAACCCCCTATCTGCAACCCCTATCTGCAACTCTATCTGCAACCCCTATCTGCAACTCTATCTGCAACCCCCTATCTGCAACCCCTATCTGCAACTCTATCTGCAACCCCCCTATCTGCAACTCTATCTGCAACTCCATCTGCAACTCTATCTATCTGCAACCCCTATCTGCAACTCTATCTGCAACCCCTATCTGCAACCCCCTATCTGCAACTCTATCTGCAACCCCTATCTGCAACTCTATCTGCAACCCCCTATCTGCAACCCTATCTGCAACTCTATCTGCAACCCCTATCTGCAACTCTATCTGCAACCCCTATCTGCAACCCCTATCTGCAACTCTATCTGCAACCCCTATCTGCAACTCTATCTGCAACCCCTATCTGCAACTCTATCTGCAACCCCTATCTGCAACTCTATCTGCAACCCCTATCTGCAACTCTATCTGCAACCCCTATCTGCAACTCTATCTGCAACCCCTATCTGCAACTCTATCTGCAACCCCTATCTGCAACTCTATCTGCAACCCCTATCTGCAACTCTATCTGCAACCCCTATCTGCAACTCTATCTGCAACCCCCCTATCTGCAACTCTATCTGCAACCCCTATCTGCAACTCTATCTGCAACCCCTATCTGCAACTCTATCTGCAACTCTATCTGCAACCCTATCTGCAACTCTATCTGCAACCCCTATCTGCAACTCTATCTGCAACCCCCCTATCTGCAACCCCCCTATCTGCAACCCCCCTATCTGCAACCCCCCTATCTGCAACGTGGATCGGTTCTTTACGCGATGGCACACCTGCGCGGCAATAAGCGACGTCAGCGCACTTCGGGGAGGGATGAGGGCAGGGTAAGCGCTGCGGAGCTGCTTCATCGCGGAGGCGGCGAGGTGGCCCATGGCGTGCTTGCGGTAGACCGCCACCACGAGGCCGAGGGTCTGGTTGTCTGGTTCGAGCGTCGCGTCTTTGAAGAGCTGGAGGACCTCTCGGATCTGGAAGGCGAGCGACGACTGGCTCCTGGGCTGCACGGCGGGCACGTCCCGGTGGACAAGCGACAGGAGCATCGCGTTGTACAGTTTGACGGAGGGCGGAATACCCAGTTGGTGGCCGTCTTTTATCATGTTGAGCGCCGTGTTGAACGAGCCGCACACCGCGATGAGCTCGTACAGCGAAGCCTCGGTGACAGACCGAGTCGCCAACGCTTCCGTGTACAGGGCTCGCGCCTTCGAGCTGTAGACGGTCGGGGCCCTTGTGGCGGGGTCCTGGGTGGCGTGGTGGAGCCTGGTGTATCCCGCGAAAATGGAGGCGTAGAGCTTCGGGACCTTGGCTTGCTGCTGGCTAGACGACTTCATGCCGGGCAGGTGCGCGAGGCTGACCCGCAGCAGCTGCTGCAGCTCCGCGGTGCCTTCCTTCAGCGCGAGGCCGGCCCGACTCTCGTCGACCCGATGATCGGGCGCCGTGCCCAATTGCTGGTGTGCGCCTTCGATCCAAGCACTCCTCGCCGCGTACTCTGGGTCGTTGGTCAGCGCATTCTGCGTCGTTGTGCCACCCCCGTGCAGTGGTTTCTCCTCCGAAGCACCGTTCGGCAATTCTTCCTCTGAACCTGCGTGCTCCTCGCCGCATGATCCGTTTTGTGTCGTCGTGAGAACGCGTAATTCTTCGAGTGGCTTCTCTTTCGGTCGTCCACTTATAAACTCTTCGTTGGCCAGCGCATTCTGCGTCCTTGTGCCAGCACCGTGCAGTGTTTTCTCCTCCGAATCTGTGTGCTCCTCGCCGCATGATTCGTTGTGTATCGTCGTGTCAGCACCTAATTCTTCGGATGGCTTCTCTTTCGGTTGTTCATCTATGAACTCTTCGTTGTCCAACCCATGCTGCTTTTTAGAGTTATCGTTCGCTTGAGAATCCGGGATTTTAGAGTCTTTCTCTGAACTTGACAACTCTGCAGCCTTCTTCTGCTCTTTCCTCTGCGTCGGGCCACCCAGCGACTCGTCTGCCAACTCCGCCATGTCCGCTGCCTTTTCCTCTTCGTTTTTCCACTCGGCCCCGTTCCTATCCTCGCGACCACTGCTGTCCACTTCGCTGGTGGATCCTTGGTCGGGGCCGTCCAGTCTGTCGCGACTACTGCTGTTAACTTCGCTGGTGGATCCTTGGTTGGGACCGTCAAGTCTGTCGCGACCACTGTTCTCGGGCTCGTCGGTGCCGGATTCCCTCCGGATGGAGGTTAAGTGGTAGACCGGGTTCGCAATGCGCAGGTTTGCTCGAATGGCCATGGAGCAGATGTCCGGCGTCAGCGCTGCGGACAGGGCGTTGAAGGCCCGCTCCTTCTCCACGAACCGGTGGAAGAGGTCCAGGAGCAGCCGGCGGGTGTCGTCTCGGTCGGCTTCCCAGCACACGCGCATGATGACTGTGTACGACTTCGCCCGCACGTCGTGCCAAGCCCCCTCGGCGGCCTCGAGGAGCGCCAGGCAGCGGGCCACGCCGTCCAGGTGCTTGGCGGTGCCGCTGACCACCTCGTCGAGGATTTTCTGCAGGAAAAACGCGGTTTCGCTGTCGGAGAGCACCCGGCGCCCGAGGCGCGAGAGGTCCGAGAAGCAGTCCTCCTTGCGCCGGGGAGCCCCGGGAGCCTCGGTCAGGGCGCGGAGGGAGGATCCCTTTGCGTACCGCTTAACCAGCTCGCCGTAGGCCGGGCCGCGGTGATCCGCGGCAGCGCTGCAACACGCGCGGCGGGAGGCGCGAAACGCCATCTGCTTGCACTGGCATGTGGTGCTAGCACATCTGCGCGTGTTGGGAGGAGAGGGAGCGAAAGCGTTCCCCCGGTCCTGTAACAGTTATTTTGCGGCCGACAGAACATCGTAGGTAAGGGAAGTCGGCAAACTGGATCCGTAACTTCGGGAAAAGGATTGGCTACACATGCGGGATTGTCAGTGCGGGTCAGGTCTGGGCTCAGATTGAAGGTGCTGTGAGTGGCGCTCTCGGGTGCTACCCGCGGCTCCTGATTTCTTCCAGGCCTTCTTGCATGTTGTGCCCGCAATGAAGTGTCAGCTTGGAACTGTTACGAACAAGAGGAATCCAACTGGTTAATTAAACCACAGCATTTCGCAAACCCGGCGCTCCAAACGCTATGCCAAGCGTGAGAGAATCGATGCCCTCTTGTAATTCCATGCTTTACCATCCACTCATTCTCTTGCATCGGGCCGTGCCGCTATCCGCAAGTGTGTAGGTAAGGGAAGTCGACAAACTGGATCCGTATCTTCGGGAAAGCGGCGAACGCCACCCGGTTTGTTCACAGTAACATCGGTGGGTTATGCTTATGGTGTACGCGTAAGCGCTTTCATCCCGATGAAGAGACTACTCGCGCGGCAACTGATTTCCTCGAGCACTTCGAGCACCCGAGGTTCCCGCTGTCTCCAGTAGAGGAGACTCTGGCAAGGCGAAGCCATTGATCGCTCTCGGCGTCCAACGTCGCACCTTCACCTGCAGACCTTTCCAACCTCGTGTGATTTCGATTTCCTTCGAGTTGGGCTCGAGCAGTAGACTTCCTCCCGTAGCAGACAACAAGCGAAAGGACGTGCGTACATTAAGCAACTGAACATTGGGAGACGGGAGACTTAATGTGCTAGACGGAGGGGACATAGGGAGGTCGTAAGAAATGACAGCACGCAACAGAACAGGACAGAGAAGCCGATATCCACAAAGAGACCAAAGGCAGGAACAGAAGGCGGCACTTCTTAGCGCGCGGGGATAGGATCAACTGCGCGTCGAGTGCTGGGACCGGTTATCCATTCCATTCGCAAGACCATGAACGCACTACCAAGTACGCACTAGGGCCAAGGGGCGTTCTTCCAGATTTCAGGAAACTAGCCCCCCACGCGACGCGTGCGGAGTGGCCATGCTCTTCCACACAAAACACACACGACATGTCACTGCGTTGAGTCGATTTGTGTGAATGGACTGCACAAAATTGAAGTCCTGAGGATTTCCACACCTGATGCGAGGCTTGGGGTGTAATTGCACAGGACGCACCACGGCTTCCGGCCAGTGCAGCAGGCATGGAGGACTCGTGTGGAAAAGAGTAGGCGTGATGCGGGCTGTTACGAGTTTGCGCTTGTGTTGAGCGGTTGTCCCACTTGAGCTGCTTGCGGCAGTTGATTCGTCGACTGTATCAGCTCCGCAGAGGTTTGTTTCCATAGGCGTGAAGGGCTGATGGATTTGAGAATTTGCGTTGCTTATGCCGCTTACGGCAGTTGATTCGTCGACTGTATCAGCTCCGCAAACGTTGGTCTCAGGAGGCGTGGAGGACTGAGACGATTCGAGCATTTTCGTTGCTTATGCTGCTTACGGCAGTTGATTCGTCCACTGCGCAACGTATGTCTCAGAAGGCATGACTCGGTGGCGGAGAGTAGACGGGACGCTGGCTGCTGAGCGCTTCCGGTTGTGTTGTACGTTTGCATTTGCTGTGATAATCTGCGCTACTAGGGCTGCTTACTACGCTCTGCACCGTCTCGTGCCGCGTCTACGCCTCTGGAGGCATCGAGGACGGGTTTGGCGAAGAGTGGGGAGGCCGCCGGCATGGTCTTCGAGCCGGCGGTGCACCGCCTCCGCTGAGCGGAATACCTGCGGCGGCGGCGGCTGCTGCTGAGCATCTTTCGTTGGCGTTAAGCACTTGCGTGGTTCGAGCTCCTTACGGCACTTGATCCGTCTACTGCAGCAGCCTCTCAGCGTCTGCGGCGGAGAGGCAGCCGGCGCGTCGCGGTTGGGGGGGCGTGCTCTTCGAGACGGTGGCGCACCGCCTCCGCTGGGCGGTATACCGGCGGCGGCGGCTGCCGAGGTCTTTCGTTGGCGTTAAGCATATGCGTGGCTCGAGAGCTCCGCAACGTCTTCCTCAGGCGGCATGAAGGACTCGTGCAGCGAAGAATAGACGAACACTGGCTGCCGAGCGCTTTCGTTTGAGGGTGAGCATCTGCACTACTCGAGGTTTGTTACGGCAGTTGATTCGTCCACTGCAGCAGTTCTGCAACGTCTGCTTCAGGACTCGTGTGGCGGAGAGTAGACGGGGCGCTGGCTGTTGAGCGTCTGACGGCTGCGGCGGAGAGGCAGCCGGCGCGTCGCGGTTGGGGGGGCGGCGTGCTCTTCGAGACGGTGGCGCACCGCCTCCGCTGGGCGGTATACCGCGGCGGCGGCTGCCGAGGTCTTTCGTTGGCGTTGAGCATATGCGTGGCTCGAGAGCTCCTTACGGCACTTGATCCGTCCACTGCGCAGCTCCGCAACGTCTTCCTCAGGCGGCATGAAGGACTCGTGCAGCGAAGAATAGGCGAACACTGGCTGCCGACCGCTTTCGTTGAGGGTGAGCATCTGCACTACTCGAGGTTTGTTACGGCAGTTGATTCGTCCACTGCAGCAGTTCTGCAACGTCTGCCTCAGGACTCGTGTGGCGGAGAGTAGACGGGGCGCTGGCTGTTGAGCGTCTGACGGCTGCGGCGGAGAGGCAGCCGGCGCGTCGCGGTTGGGGGGGCGGCGTGCTCTTCGAGACGGTGGCGCACCGCCTCCGCTGGGCGGTATACCGCGGCGGCGGCTGCCGAGGTCTTTCGTTGGCGTTGAGCATATGCGTGGCTCGAGAGCTCCTTACGGCACTTGATCCGTCCACTGCGCAGCTCCGCAACGTCTTCCTCAGGCGGCATGAAGGACTCGTGCAGCGAAGAATAGGCGAACACTGGCTGCCGACCGCTTTCGTTGAGGGTGAGCATCTGCACTACTCGAGGTTTGTTACGGCAGTTGATTCGTCCACTGCAGCAGTTCTGCAACGTCTGCCTCAGGAGGCATGGAGGACTCGTGTGGCGGAGAGTAGACGGGGCGCTGGCTGTTGAGCGTCTGCGAAAGGCGGAGCAAGGCTTCGTCGTAGTCGACGTGCGGGCGCTGCGCCGGGAACGCGCGCGGGCCTTGCGAAGGCGACAGACGGGCCGCCGCCGCCCGCTGCTGGGGGCTCGTCGTGGGCGAGAGGAGAAACGGCGGCTGCTGCTGCTGCTGCTGCTGCGCGATGGCGGCGGCGGAGAGTTGCTTGGGCCTGCTGCGGTCGCCGACGCGCTGGTGCAGCGGCGACGGAGCACCCGGGTCGACGGGCGTTTTGATGGCCAATCCCGACCGAACGCCGGACGACAGCTCGGCCGCACCGGCGGCGGGGTTGAACCGCTGCTGCTGCTGCTGCTGGTGCTGCTGGAGGTGGTGGGCTGGCGGCGTTTCCATCCGAGAGTACACGGGCTGCGCGAACGACGGCTGCGGCGGGGAAGCCGCCGGCGTATCGCGGTTGGGGGCCGCGGCGTGCTCTTCGAGCCGGTGGCGCGCCGCCTCCGCCGCGCGCAATTCCGGCGGCGGCTGCGCGGCATCCTGCCGCGCGCAGGGCGCGCGAAACGAGAACGCGTCGCCGCCGACCGATTGCTGACCGCCAGCTTTCCGCGAACCGTCCGCCGCCCGGAGCCAAGACGAGTCTTCGAAGCGGCCCGCAGCTTCCGACGGAGACGGCGGCCGATACCCAGGGGTGACCTGCATGAACGCCGCGGCCCCGTCTCGGTTCTGACCCGCGCGTTGGAGGCCGAACGCATCGGCTGAGCGGAAAGCCTGCGCTTGCTCCTGGTGAGGTGCATAGGGGGGGCGTTCGGGCGGCGGTGCGCCGCCGGCTGGCCGGCTGGTTTGCGGGTCGATTCCGCGGCTGAACGCGTCGGCTGAGCGGAAAGCCTGCGCTTGCTCCTGGTGAGGTGCATACGGGGGACGTTCAGGCAGCGGGGCGCCGCCGGGTGACCGGCTGGTTTGCGGGTCAATTCGGCGGCTCGACGCGCCCGCCGCTGCTTGCTCCCGCCGAGGCAGGTCGTCGTCGGCGGTTCGGTAGGAAGAAACGGGTTGACGCGTGAAATCCGGCGTTTCGCGGGTCGCGTGCTGGTCCACCCGCTGGCGGGCTTCGACGAGCTGGCTGATGACGGAAGGGTTCAGGTGGTTGCTTGCGAAAGGGATGGAAGACGCGAACTCGGCGTGCAAACCGGCGCCGGTCCCGGAGTCGGCTGTCGGGAGGCCCACAGGGGTGCGAACGGCGGGGGTGTCTTCCTCGTGAAGGCGGCCGGTCCCGGAGCAGTATTTGGTGTCCGGAGTGGTGCAGTGGGGGCAGAGGGTGAGCTCGACGCTGCCCGCCGCCGGCTTGGTGAAGGCGGGCACCTCCGGCAGCTTGTTCGTGTAAAGCGCCATCATGCGCGCGATGTGCCCTTGCCGGGCGACGGAAGGCGAGCGCGCGGCGGCGGCGGCGGCGGCCGAGGCTGCGGGGTGCGCGGGTTGCTTCTTCACCTGCGGCTTCCTCGAGCCGCGCTGCCCGGGCCGAGGCTTCGGAGTCCCGGCGGCTGCGGTTGCTGCCGCGCCGGACCCCCGCCTCCGGCGCCACTGCTCGATGTCGGTCAGGGCAGACCGCGTCGACGCCGACAGCTGCGAAGACGAAGGCGACTTCAGCCGCGTGCGACCACCCCGCCGCGCCGGTGCCGTCGCCGCGGATCCCTGAAGAAGTTGGGTTGTACTTTCATACTTATAGACTCTGTGTGTGCTTTTTCTTTTTTAGACTGTTTTTTTTTTGCCCTTTACTGGGGGGGGTCGAATACAGGAGGTACCTTGAATAGAAGAGGTACCTTGAATACAAGAGGCATTTTGGAAATCTGGAAAAAAGTTGGATTTTTTCTTTGTCCGCATAACAGACCTTTTTTGACGGTTTTCTGATCGCGATCAATTCCGATGAAGAGAACCGTGAAAAATAGACCCGGGGACCAAGAATTATGTGCATGGTTCGTGATTCTTTGCCAGATGCGGGGCACCGGGCATGGAACCCACAGGTTTTCAATGAAAAGGACGGGAATCGACCCACTGGTTGGTGACATTTCTTTGCTGGCCCGTGTAGCAGACCTTTTTCGGCGAATTTGTGCTCGCGTTCAGCTCCGATGAAGAGAACCGTGAAAAATAGACCCGGGGACCACAAATTACGTGCGTCTTCCAAGAAGAAGGGGGTTCCCGCGGGTTCCGGGTTTGTGGTACTTTTTCTATTTCTTTTTCGGGAAAACTGCAGGATCGGCACGCCGAATACAAGAGGTACCTCTTGTATTCGACCCCCCCCAGTAAGAAGTCGGTGTTTTCAAGTCTCCAATTGACGGTGTTTTTCGAGAGTGTGTATTGCCTCACACTTATAGACTCGTGTGCTTTTTTTAGACTGTTTTTTTTGCCCTTTAAGAAGTCGGTGTTTTTAAGTCTCCGATTGACGGTGTTTTTCGAGAGTGTGTATTGCCATGCAAGACGGGGTGGGGTCCTTTGTAAAGTCAGGCCCAGGGTCTTTCTTGTCCTTCGTTTCTTTCGAATATGCACCTGCTCGTTCGGAAAGTGGGGGGCAGAGGGTGGTCTCGACGCTTCCCGTCGCCGCTTGGTGAAGGCTTGGTGCTGGTTTTGAGGGATAAGGAAAAGGTAAGAAATCTTCTTTTTGCGGTGGCCTGGTAGTATGTGCTACCTCCATTCTTTTACACTCGTTCTGTTCTCTACTCACTTAGAGTCACTACTGTAAATTTGTTGCATTAGTGTGATTGTCAGGCCTTCGACTACCCTGAGCAACGCACTGTACGTACTCTTTCACTCTTTTACTCTCTTTCGCTAGCCAAAAAAGACTCCCGCGACCGACACCACGAACACATTCGCAATGAATGTTGCCCTGGGCCGCCCCACGTGCAGACATGTTGAGCATTGTGTTCTTTTGAGTACATGAACCACATGGATTAGCATACATGTTGAGCAGGGGTTGCCATGTAGCCCGTATCGGTCTAAGTCAACACGGTTACTTTCACGACATGTTCACGGGGGGAAAATCTTAGTTTCGTGTTCAGGCGCTACTTGCCTCTCATGTGTTTGATGCTAGATCAAGTCTTCTTCGCGGAATGCAGAGTCTTATTTTCTGTTCTTTTCTTTCTTTCGTTGTCGACAACTTCTTTTTTCTTCTACTTTCTTTACCATGGGGGTTTTGGACTTTCTGGTGCCGTAGAGTAGTTCTTCTTTCTCTATGCCGCCCACGTCGATGTTCGACGGGGGGGAGGGTAAGTAGTTGGTTTGTGAATTAACCGGTGTGTAGAAAGAGGAGTGTGCACTGAAGAAAAGGCAGAGAGAGAGAGAGAGAGAGTGAGAGAGAGAGAGAGAGTTTGAATAGAGTATCTATTTGGTATCGGAAAGTAGGTGCGAGATCAGGCAAACCTTGTGCGCTAGCTTTGTTTAACCGTGAATCTAATAATCAGGGCTTACCCCACATTCTCGCTTTCATTTTATTTCCATTCTCCCCAAGTAATAATGCCGATCCGCAAGGATAGCCGCACGCGCCGGGCCGCGCTGAACCGTCGACGGGTGATGGATCCTGACTGGGCGGCTGCTGAGGAAGCGGCGGACGGGGCCACGCGGGAGTGGCGCATGTGGAACCCGTGCGAGCCAGGAGGGGGAGACGATGCACGCCCCTCCTCTTGCGGGAAAGGAAGGAAGGACCGGTCCGGGAAGCGCACCGACCAATGCTCCCGGGCACCACCCAGCTCGCCCCTCCTTCTGCGACAGTCGTTTCCCAACGCGACAGAAACCCTTGCCCGACGCCGGCGTTTTGCCTCGGCAGGTCAGGGGGTTGAAGTCGCGAAGGTCGAGACTGCTCAGGGGGAGGCAGCTTTTCCTGCGGCTCCACCCCCACTTCTACGACCCCCCGACCGCAGTTCCCCTCGGCTACCTGCCACCGGAGACGAGGGGCCTCACTCCGGGAATCGGTGCCCCGAGATCGACGAGGCCGCTCGACGTCACGGCTGTGCCGCCGATCGATCTCCGCGGCCTCCGGAGCCTAGCTGGCCCCGGGGCCCGCTTGCACGGCCTGCTCGACCTCCTGACGGACGGACACTCCTTCCGTCGGAAGTTGTTGGAAGTGCCTGTCCTGCCGGGTCGGAAGAGCGACGCATTTGCCCGGCATGCGGTGACGCTGGAAGGTGTCGGGTTTGTGGAGCGGGTTCCTCGGTCGCAGCCGCTGAAGTGCGTCCTGCCGGCATTCGCCGTCGAGAAGGGCGAGCAGCACTCGCGCGCCATCGTCGACGGCCGCCCGCTGAACGAGCTGATGGAGCCCCCGCCGAAGTTCAGCCTCTTGCGTGTCGACGAGGTCATCAAGAAGATGATGTCGAAGTCACACGCAGTCGTAGTTGACCTGAAGTCCTACTTTTTCCAATTCCCAGTAGGACGGTCGACGTCGGCATTCTTCGGGCTTCGAACGAAGAGGCCGGACGGGGGCGTGGCCCTGTATCGGTGGCGCCGTCTGACGATGGGCTGGTCGTACTCGCCGGTGATTGCGCAGGACTCCGCACTCGTCGTCACGGAGCCTGCGAAGGACGACAGGGTCGTCTGGTACGACGACTGGGCCCTCGTCGGTGACTGTCCGGACGCGCTTCGCGCAGTGCGCGACCGAGTCCTGCGACGCGCCCGCCAGGTGCGCATGACGGTCAACGACGAGAAGTCCGTCCTCGAGCCCAGCTCGACGCCGGTTGTCTTGGGGGTCGAGTTTGACCTCGCGGCGAAGAGGTACCGACTGAAGCAGGAGTGGGCGAGGAAGGCGCACCTCCTCTTTTGCTCGGTCGGTTCGATGCAGATGACTTTGCGTGGCGTTTGGAAGGTCGTCGGAACCGCCATTTGGGCATGGACGGTGTGGGGCACGCCACTCTGCAGAGTGAGCCCGGTGCTTGCGTGGATGGGGACCCTGGCGCACCAAGTCCTGACCGGTTCCCTGGGCTGGGAGTCGCTGGTCCGCGTGAGCGACGACGTTTTTCCGTTCCTTGCGGGAGTGAGACGGCGTCTGTCGGGCAACCGGTGGGTCGTTTTCGACTCGAAGCAACGGGACACCCTCGTGGAGGCGTGGTCCGACGCCAGCATGCAGGGATGGGCCTGGCTGGTGGGTTCCATGGCGATGTGGGGCCCGTGGAGGGATGTCCCGCAGCACATCTTCTTCGCTGAGCTGACGGCGGAAGTTCGCGATTGCGTACGCGGCTTCTCGCTCTCCGCTGTCGACGATCAGGATCTTCGTCGACAACTTGCCCGCCGTCAACTGCTTGAGGAACTGGAAGTCGAAGACCCAGCTCGGGAACTTCATCCTGTGCCAGGTCCGCGACGTCTTGGAGGAACACCAGTGTGTCCTCGAGACTGTATGGGTCCCGACTGATGAGCAGGTGGCAGACGTCAGGACGCGGGACCCATACAGGCAGGGCATCCAGCCGCCCCGGACCCCGTTCTGCGTTGCATGAGGATCTTTACCTCGGAATTTGCGCTCCTGATAGCGCTATTCTTTGCGAGACCCGGAGGCAGCGGGATCTCAGCTCTTTGAGTTTCACGTCCAGGGATTTTTATTCCACATTCTCGCTTTCATTTCACCAACCCTGTGACAATTATCATCTTCACCGTTTCTGCCAACGCGACCTTTTCCGAGTTTGAATAGAGCATCTATTTGGTATCGGAAAGTAGGTGCGAGATCAGGCAAACCTTGTGCGCTAGCTTCGTTTAACCGTGAATCTAATAATCAGGGCTTACCCCACATTCTCGCTTTCATTTCACCAACCCTGTGACAATTATCATCTTCACCGTTTCTGCCAACGCGACCTTTTCCGAGAGAGAGAGAGAGAGAGAGAGAGAGAGAGAGAGAGAGAGAGAGAGTTTGAATAGAGTATCTATTTGGTATCGGAAAGTAGGTGCGAGATCAGGCAAACCTTGTGCGCTAGCTTCGTTTAACCGTGAATCTAATAATCAGGGCTTACCCCACATTCTCGCTTTCATTTTATTTCCATTCTCCCCAAGTAATAATGCCGATCCGCAAGGATAGCCGCACGCGCCGGGCCGCGCTGAAGCGTCGACGGGTGATGGATCCTGACTGGGCGGCTGCTGAGGAAGCGGCGGACGGGGCCACGCGGGAGTGGCGCATGTGGAACCCGTGCGAGCCCGGGGAGACGATGCACGCCCCTCCTCTTGCGGGAAAGGAAGGAAGGACCGGTCGCTGCTGAGGACCGGCTTGGAACGGTCGCCTGGGGGCTGGTCCCCCCCAGCCGACTCCGAACTTGAAGGACCTGGCGGGAGCATGACGACTGCTCTGCTCTCGTCGCCTGCTGACGATGGCGGAAAGCAGGAAGACCCGGGAAGCGCACCGACCAATGCTCCCGGGCACCACCCAGCTCGCCCCTCCTTCTGCGACAGTCGTTTCCCAACGCGACAGAAACCCTTGCCCGACGCCGGCTTTTTGCCTCGGCAGGTCAGGGGGTTGAAGTCGCGAAGGTCGAGACTGCTCAGGGGGAGGCAGCTTTTCCTGCGGCTCCACCCCCACTTCTACGACCCCCCGACCGCAGTTCCCCTCGGCTACCTGCCACCGGAGACGAGGGGCCTCACTCCGGGAATCGGTGCCCCGAGATCGACGAGGCCGCTCGACGTCACGGCTGTGCCGCCGATCGATCTCCGCGGCCTCCGGAGCCTAGCTGGCCCCGGGGCCCGCTTGCACGGCCTGCTCGACCTCCTGACGGACGGACACTCCTTCCGTCGGAAGTTGTTGGAAGTGCCTGTCCTGCCGGGTCGGAAGAGCGACGCATTTGCCCGGCATGCGGTGACGCTGGAAGGTGTCGGGTTTGTGGAGCGGGTTCCTCGGTCGCAGCCGCTGAAGTGCGTCCTGCCGGCATTCGCCGTCGAGAAGGGCGAGCAGCACTCGCGCGCCATCGTCGACGGCCGCCCGCTGAACGAGCTGATGGAGCCCCCGCCGAAGTTCAGCCTCTTGCGTGTCGACGAGGTCATCAAGAAGATGATGTCGAAGTCACACGCAGTCGTAGTTGACCTGAAGTCCTACTTTTTCCAATTCCCAGTAGGACGGTCGACGTCGGCATTCTTCGGGCTTCGAACGAAGAGGCCGGACGGGGGCGTGGCCCTGTATCGGTGGCGCCGTCTGACGATGGGCTGGTCGTACTCGCCGGTGATTGCGCAGGACTCCGCACTCGTCGTCACGGAGCCTGCGAAGGACGACAGGGTCGTCTGGTACGACGACTGGGCCCTCGTCGGTGACTGTCCGGACGCGCTTCGCGCAGTGCGCGACCGAGTCCTGCGACGCGCCCGCCAGGTGCGCATGACGGTCAACGACGAGAAGTCCGTCCTCGAGCCCAGCTCGACGCCGGTTGTCTTGGGGGTCGAGTTTGACCTCGCGGCGAAGAGGTACCGACTGAAGCAGGAGTGGGCGAGGAAGGCGCACCTCCTCTTTTGCTCGGTCGGTTCGATGCAGATGACTTTGCGTGGCGTTTGGAAGGTCGTCGGAACCGCCATTTGGGCATGGACGGTGTGGGGCACGCCACTCTGCAGAGTGAGCCCGGTGCTTGCCTGGATGGGGACCCTGGCGCACCAAGTCCTGACCGGTTCCCTGGGCTGGGAGTCGCTGGTCCGCGTGAGCGACGACGTTTTTCCGTTCCTTGCGGGAGTGAGACGGCGTCTGTCGGGCAACCGGTGGGTCGTTTTCGACTCGAAGCAGCGGGACACCCTCGTGGAGGCGTGGTCCGACGCCAGCATGCAGGGATGGGCTTGGCTAGTGGGTTCCATGGCGATGTGGGGC